>JANUFV010009795.1:0-12141 GCA_024757865.1 Epizoanthus scotinus
TAAGGGAATCAGTTTGAATGTTAAGCGATGGCTTTTGCTTTTGTATTAAAAGCATTTCGTATAATAGACATTCAAATATGTCGTCACATGTAAAAAGAACATTTCTTTTCTCTGTAGCACTCTCTAGTCGTTTAATAGCTGCAGTTTCTTCTGATTGTTTCCGAAGATTTTCCGAGGATATCCGAAGTTCTCCGAAGATTTCCGACGTGTTTCAAACATTTCCAAAAATGTTTAAAACATTTTTTGATCATTGAAAATTTACGAAAATTCCGGAAGATTTCCCGAGGATTTTCGACAGTTATGGTTTAGTGAATATTAAACATAATATTACAGGGCCGCTTGGACATACGAATTTTATCTTCTCGTCTTGAAAATGGGGATGTAATATCAACACTCGAAAATAGAAATATTATCTCTGTGGCCATGCATGTAATATTCTCTCTTTATTCAAAGTATTGCCATAGCAGGTGTTCCATTTCCAGCAACTTGTGCTGTTTTATCAAAATATCTATCCAGTTGATTACAATACACTGAGGCACCATCATATATCAAATATTAGCTTGCATCAATTGAAATATAATTGAACATTGTCTCCTCACAGTCATCCATGACTTCCTACAGGTGAGTATCTCAATTCTCACATGATTCTTCAGCGTTGTCATGCATTGTGTTGTGTCTTCTAGGTTCTCTTTCAACTTGCGGTGTGACAGCCAAGTGCTGTACTTTTGTACCGGCTGTGACAGTCGACTTGCAGCAGCACGACAATGCTCTCTTAAAGCCATTTCTAAACTGTTCACTGAACAAAGCATAGAGAACCCCATTAACACTCGAGTTTATAAGAATAACTAAGCTACAGAGCCATGTTACTAAACCCGTATTTGTCGAACCATGTTTTATAATAGCAGCAGCGCAAATACTCCACACTACTGCAAACATCAATGTTATTGTAATAAGCATTACAGTAACTTTCGTTTTGGCCCTGGAGGCAGCAAGCTGGTTTGGATCGAGGACTTCGTCGTTTTTCTTAAACAGCTTCCATATTATCCGGGCATACAGAGTTATCATTACAACAAGTGAAGCCCCGTACAACAAAACCGCATCTATGTAGATGTACATTAAAGCAGTTTCTTTATATCGGGTTTGTATCGTGCATGTCGGGGGAGAAACACGTCTATCGAAGCCGACCCAAAAGTACCAGGGAAGAGTTGTCATCACGCCGCAAATCCAAGCCACGATAATAAAAATGACAGATTTTTTCTTAGTTATCTTCATCTTGACTGTAAATGGGTAAACCACTGCTTGATAACGTTCATAAGCAATCGCGCCTAAACTAAACGCCGACACTTCCCCGCACATAAAAAACAAGATTCCGTATATGAGGAATTTACAGAGGAATTCGGATGTGGCACCATCTTGCTCTTGGGACACTGACCTGAGAAGATTCCCCAGCAAGTACAATACTCCGATCAGGATATCCGTGACTGCTAGGTTGAATAACACATAGTTGAGTGGTGTCCTCATGTGTTTATTGCGGAGAATCACTACACATACTAAGATGTTACCAAATAGGTTGAAGAACACTAGAACGCACAAGCACACCGTTAAGAAGATGCTTGTGTATTGTTCCATATTCCCCGAATTTTAGATGATTATTGATTTGGTTGCACTAGCATAAAACGTTGTCGTAGAACGAAACGTCCAGTTAGTTCATCCAACTGTAGTGTATACTTCATAAGAGCAATTTGTCATTTATATACTTGTGGTTTTCAATCATCAAAGAACTCTCTGTTTCCTGTCTTTTGTGGTGCTTGTCAATAGTTTATAACTTAATAGCGTACTTTGATATCACTAGGACATCTTGGTGATAACGGCACCTTTCTTAGCATGTTATCAAGCTCGAGATAAGGATTGTATATGTCTTTATTTCCTGCCTTTTGTACTGCTTGTCAATAGTTTATGCATTAATAGCGTACTTTGATATCACTAGGACATCTTGGTAATAACGGCACCTTTCTTAGCATGTTACCAAGCTCGTGATAAGGATTGTATATGTCTTCATTTTCTGCCTTTTGTACAGCTTCTCATGACATAAAATTTTGTGTCCATTTTATTACAGATAATAAATGATACTTTGTCAATGTGTATTGTTGCATTTCACATTACAGACTTTATGAACAACGTTCGCAAACATTAAAAGTAAACATTTTTGAGAATGCAATTAACGCGATATCTAGTATGACGATGACTTCACTTGAATGGAACTTTTAAAAAAATAATTTTTGTATAATTTTAGTGGCACAACTCAAGTGCAATGCTACAGACACACGCACCTAATACACCTGTAGAAAGCGAACGAACGTATGTCCAGAAAGATAATCTTGTCTTTTTATGCTCACAAAATAGTGATAAGAAGCATCTAAGTCCAATGTTTTCCTTCAGAGATTCGAAGATAATTATTAGTAAATATTAGTTTTAGTTGCAATAAAAAATATAATAGGAAACTTTTAAGAATGTAAACAGTAAGTTGTAACTTAATCTTAATTGTACATCTGGGTTTACAATGGCCCAGTATGAACGTCGAGAGACTAGACCCAACGGCTTGAAGTCCCTGTCCACGGACGGGGGTCGACGAGTAACATAAAGTACATCCAAGACTTTTGTTAAGGAACTAAGTCTAAGTACTATTTCAAACACGATTTGACCATATAAAGTATGAAACTAAACTCTTTGTAGATGACATGACGTAAATTGTGTCACTTACTCCCACTGGTATAGAGCAGGTGAAGGAACGCTATTCATATATACACACTCTTCCTTTTCTTATAACAATATTCTTTATAAGAACACTGAGGCTAAAATTGGAGACATTTTAAGAATAATGTTAAGAATAAACCCAAGGTTGAAATTTCAGGTGTTACAAACATATTTTTGATTGTTGCAAGTATCATACAATAGAATCACACGAGGTTTCAAATTAACTTTACTCTGCCTTGCGATGCTAAAAGATTTCCTTTTTAAAGGACAAGTCCCACCTAAAATGACATCGTTGTTTTATTATTAAATTTGATATACCTTGTCAAACTGGTTACTGTGATATCAGTGTGCGATGATTAGTTCTCGAGATATTAAGCGTTAATGTTTGAATTTGTGACGTCACACGTGTGTTACTTTTTCAGATTAAACAAAAAAAATACAGGTTTTTCTTCATTCCATTAGTTTGTGTAATAGAATTTTGTGTGCCATGAAGTGCAGAGGTTTTTAGTACCTAGTTGGAGGTTGTGCAATGATTTTAGGTACTGTTTACGTTTTTGGAGTTACAAGATACGAACTATGATTTTATATTGCAATGTGCATTTTACATTATACATTTCCAACTAAATTTACTATTTTAAATGTAATATAGAAACTGTACAATTTCACTCTCAACTCGACCCTAGTATATTAAAATTTAGATTGTAAACAATGCTCCCTAAAGTGAACACTTTGAAACTACAACTTGGTATCCAGTTTATTATGTGTTCTCCGTGCTTCTACTCGTGACTTACCAGTCATGTCACGACGAAGATATCTGCTGCATCGATTATGTGATTATGTGATTATGTGATTATGTGATTCTGTGATTCTGTGATTCTGTGATTCTGTGATTATGTGATTCTGTGATTATGTGATTATGTGCATTGATTATGTGATTATTGAGATTAACATTTTCAACCTAAACTGGTTTTACTTTGTTTGGTTGAGGTGTCCCAATAGAACGCTTTTCATGCAATTTTTAAATACTAAGACAGCAAATAGTTCCTTTATTCTGTGGCAGGTGCAGATCTTTATGAAACTTCATGTTTTGTTGTATGTAAATTGCCAAGTATTTGCTTTGCCGATAGGCGATAATTAAGTAACTCAAAAAGTTCGTTATTGCAAAAAAAGGTGGGGTAAGTGAGAGATATCATAATTTAGTTCATTGCTAATATCATGTATTGTATAACGCTCAAGCTTCAATTTATTTTATTTTATTTTATTTTGTTTTAATATGTTTTATGATCTGCCACAAACAGTCACTGGTTTCCAACGAAATATTTAGCACTGGAACAGACATCTAAAAAATTAGCATTTATACTCGTTTAGCAAAGCTTTCATTTCGCCTTTTCTAGTTTCAAGTCATTGATAAGTATACACAATGCTAATGCAAAAAATAGTCACAAGTTTTCCCATGTAACTGGGAGAGAAAAAACGTCAACAGAAAAACGAAAATGGAATCAATAAAAGATTTATGATAGTTGAAATGAGATATTTGGATTTTTTGAAATCGTCGGTCGCAAACCCTTGCAATATTATATATTCTCGCTGATCGTCAACTGCTTTTGAATAGTTTTAATAATTTCACCTCATTAACAATATTTTACACGGTCCCAACAATAATATTTGCAAAATATAAATTGCCTTTTCCATTTTTCATTATTTTGTGAGTGCAGACAGGTCTGTGTTTGTGATCCTATTGTTGGTAGCCAATCAACTGCAAGGATTTTTGTTGAACTAATTTACATTTTGAAGATTGGTGAGGCTAACATGCAGCTGCCATATTACCAGGTTTTGTCTTGTTTTATAGAGTAAATCTTACACTGATGGTTAAAATATTCTTTACTCGTTCGTTTTATGAAGTTGTTTTGTGTTAGAAGCTCATTTTTCACAAAGCAGAGCTCAGTGTCATTGTGTAAATTTTGAAGCCTATTCTCAGCAAGGAAATTAGAGGCTGCATGGAATGAGTGACATTGTCAGAAATTAATATCGACGCCGATAAAGCCGTCAAGCGTCCAGTAGGATTTGTGCTGGACAAATGTTTTGGGGCCTTTTCTAAGTGGGTTGTATTCTGTTGGTAGATTGCATGCTGCAACGTTTTCGTATTTCTGTTCTGACACAGCAAATAAATAGCGCGAAATTGCGGTTTGAGACGGGGTTATGGTTCAGTAACTACAAAATAGATTAATTTCCTTCCTCAAGACGAAATATGCAAAAGGACAGTCGATCAGTTTCCGGCACAGAACTGCAGCCACATCAATCTACTGCGGGTAACACAGGAGATGAACGGTAAGTTAACATGAAGGATACACATTTATATGTATTATATACATCAGACACCACATTTAAACTATATCACATAAATATATATTGAGTAAGCAGAGGATAGATGAAACTAAAAGTAATACAAAAATAGCTGGAAACTTTCGTCCTATTTCTTTCTCCCGACAAAATATTCTTCCACATGAAGCCAAGAAAACTAATTTTTCTGATACAAAACCATTTTTTGTAAAAAAATTATTTTAACAAAGTAAACAGAAATATTCAAAAGTAAACATGAGAAAGCCTGCGTATAAATTAGAGTTCTGGACCACCAGCTGCTAAGCGTTGAAACGATTCGTATTTATAAGACTGCCGCATAGACACTAATATCCTGTCGAGTTTTTTGATTCAATTCTTAGAATTTTAAACCAAATTGTAAAAACAGTATACTCCACACATAATGTTTACAAACTGCAAATAAATGAAAAATAATGAAAATCGATAAAATTTGGGATGTATTTGGAGAAACAAATTAACTAACTGGCATGGTGTCCGGAAATATCATATCTTCAAAAACCCAGATTCAAACTTCGATCGACCAAGGAGTTTCCAGAGAGTCCGAGGACAGAAGGGTACTGAATTGCCAAAAGTTATTTCGTTCTTGACTTATATTGAAACATTTGTAGTCGTATTTACACAATGTGGAAATTAACGAAAAAGAATACAAGAAAAAAATGATTTTATTTTAAAAACGAGTACTTTATAAGAACCAGTGAAAATGTGTTCAGGCTCAGTGTTCTTATTTTTGTGACAATTTCAGGCTCAAAATGTTCTTATTTTGTTCTTATTGGCTGTGTTTTCACTCGGCATTTTAACTCGCCTTAAATCTTTTTAGGTTCTTGTTTACACTGTTTCAAGGTTGTAAGAATTATTAGGAACACTATATGATTCACTTACTGACTGTATGTTGTATCTCGTGGTTTTTCTTCTTGTTCTTATACTAAACTCTCAGAAAAATTTCGAATGAAATTTTATTCCAGCCTCAGTTCGTTCTTAATTTGTTTTTATTTTTAAGGCGATTTCAACCTGAATGTTCTTAAGTTTGTTCTTATAAAATACAAAAAGTGTAGTCGTGTTAGAATTAGTTTGAAAACCAAAAATATCTAAATTAGATAAGATATCTTTCATTTTTCATTTTTCTATAGATCGGTGCCGTTGGAACTAGTGAATAATCTCATTTCGTTGGATTTTCAATTTAGACATTTCTGTGTCATTGAATATATAATGTTATTACTTATAGTGTTCAATATGTTTTGTCTCATCAATTTTTTTAATTTCCGCTACAGTAACCAAACATACACCCTACGCAAAATCGAATACTCTGTCAAAAAGACCAGGAAATCAATATTGGGTGGTTTAAAACGAAACTCCGAAAAACAATCTTACCGTTATCGCTAGAAACTAAAGCGTTGTTTACATGATAAGGAAAAGAAAAGGTTCGAAAAGAAGAAACCGCCTCGTTAAATACTATTTGCTTGAAAAATATCTTGGAAACGTGGCTCCGATAAAAACTTATGGTTCATTGTTCAGAAGGAAAAAGTAGAATGTCCCTAGAACACAACAGAATGTCTGAGTTAAAAAGATGTCTGTAATTGTCTTGCATCTCCTAATTCCTTTCTTTATGAGCCAAAACAAATAAGAACAAGTAAAAACACTCTGTTGTCGTTAACAAAGAACAAAATCGATGCTACAAACAAAACAGTCAGTTTTACTTTAGATCTATTTTGTTTTCTAACTTTTCATTTTCTGAAAATATTACCATATTGTATTGCGCATAATTATAACAGATGACGTTACACCTGCAAAACCAACATGTTATGTTACTTGCATCGATGCCTATGGCAGAATATTAAGCGACAAAGCCTGTGGGGACAATCAGATCCACACACTCTCCCTGAGAGGGCTAATGTAGCTTCGTAGCCACAGTAGAGATGATAAGTACAGAAACGTATGATTAAAATATTTCCTTCTCACAGGAACTGCTGCCGCTGTTCGAAGTCGTCGTCAAGTTCCCAGATGTGTAGATCCTTCAGCCAGTGGTATCAGCACACTCTAGAAAGACTCTTTGGCTTCACCAGTGAGCAGATTGCTAGGCACCCATGGATCACCATATTTGTCAGTCTGTTGGTAGTCGGCTGTTGTTCCTTGGGTCTCCTATGGATCAAGCTGGAAAGTCGGGCCGACAAACTCTTCATACCGGAAGGAAACCAGGCAACGATTGACTTGCGTAAAGCTGAGAAATATTTTCAAATGAAAGCTCGGAATGAAGTTGTGATTTTTACACCAAAAGCTGGTAAACAGTCTTTTTCCGCAGAGTGTTTCAAAGATATGTTGAAAGTTCATCAAGAAATTGTAAACATTCCTGGATATTTAAAACATTGTATCCCACGTGGGGGCATTATCGCCCCGAATAGCACGGACGATTGTTTAGTGCTCAACCCCCTCGAGATATTCCAATTTAACGACCAAAACCTCATTAACATACCTGAACAACTGACTGCGGTGTATATCGAGCGATATCGGCCTTTTATTATGAGAAATGGCCGCCCGGCGTATTTGAGCTTTCCCGCCCTGTTTGGTGACTTACAAGTCAATGTTAGCACTGGGAAGTTATTATCAGCTGAAGCCATCCAAACTATCTACTCCTTGCGTGATCCACTGGACTATGAAGGAAATGACCAACTCAGACAATGGGAAGCAAAGTTTTTAAGAAAGATGGAGAGCTTTACAACGACCCTGAAATGCATGAACGTGTTCTACTCGGCAACGAGAAGTCTTGATGACGCGGTGAGCGAGAGTAGCGGGTCCGATCTTGGTCTCATAGCACTTACCTTCTTATTTATGATATCCTTCTCGTGTGCAATGATGGGGAAATTCAAGAACCCATTAACGGGACACACACTTTTAGGAATTGCAGGAATATTCGCTGTAATTATGGGCATTGTCGCTGGATTTGGCATTGCAATCTTCGCGGGTACGCCCTTTATCAGCATGGTTGGTGTGTTGCCCTTCCTAATCGTTGGAATAGGAATCGATGACATGTTTATAATCATAGATGCTCTTGACAGACAAGACACACGCCTGACTGTCGTGGACACCGTTAAGACAGTGATGTCTCACACTGGTGTCACTATCACCATGACAACGGTGACAGACCTCGTGGCTTTTGCTATCAGTACTTCTTCTCAGTTTCCCTCTGTGAGGTACTTCTGTGTATATGCCGCCACCTCCATAGCATTCGCTTATCTTCTTATCGTCACCCTCTTTGTTGCCTGCATGACTCTTGATGTCAAACGAATGAAGTCATCGCGCAGGGACTGCTTACCAGTCTGCAGAGTGACGCAATCAATAGAAGACGAGGGAGACCGGGAAGAGCCTAGTTCCCAGTTCTCCAACAAGGTCATGACAATCTATGCTAAGTTTCTGATGCGACCAGTAACTAAAGGTGTCACGATCTTTTTCTCTTGTTGTCTCCTGGCTGGGGGGATATACGGCACAACTAACATCGATGAACATTTTGATCGATATGTACTTGCAAAACAAGGGTCCTATTGGCGCGATTTCTTCACTGTTCAAGACAAGTATTTCGCCAGTAGTATTCAGGTCAACCTCGTTCTCACAGAAAGGATAGACTACGCTGATGAAACGGTACAAAGCGAAATATTAAAATTGTCACAAATTGCTGCCACGAATAGCTTTTACAAGAACACATCTTTCTCGTGGTTAAGAGAACTACAAAAATTTGCCAAAATCCAGTCGCAAGTTCTTAATGCAAGTACTTTCATGCCACAACTTCAAATATTTCTCAAGCATCCTGCTTCTTCGCATTTCCAAGAAGATGTGAAATTATCCGATGATGGAAAAATTATTGTAGCTTCACGTGTTTTCGTGTATATGAAAGAGACGATGGATTCAATTGTTCAAAAGGACGCCATGTTGACTCTTAGAGGTGACTTGACTCGTAAATCTGAACTTCCAGTCAGTGCAGTAAGCCCCTTATTTCAATATTTTGAACAATACGCCATAACTCGACGTGACACAGTTAGGAACCTTGCCCTCGCCGCGGGGACGGTGTTGGTCATCACATATCCGTTTCTGGCCGACTTGACCACTACTCTGTTGGTTTTCTTCGGCTTTGTGTCACTTGTCTTTGAGCTGTTTGGAATGATGTACATATGGAATGTGTCACTTAATTCAGTGTCGATGATAATTCTCATCATGGCTGTTGGACTGTCCGTGGACTACAGCGCACACATCGCGCACGCGTACCTGCTCTGTGACAAGAAGTCCACGGATGAGCGCATTGCGCATGCGTTAACTACGCTTGGCGCCAGTGTCGTAATGGGAGGTGAGTTCAAGTGTACCTACTTTGTATGTTGAGTAATCTTAGTGAATTAAATTGCAATTTTAAAATGTAACTTTTTCAGTTTAACAAGAAAGAAATCGCATTTTCCAGTTCCTCAGTGCCAATGGCAAGAAAAAGTTTATTTACGTTTTCAAGCCATTTAAAATGGTTTCTGACACCAAGTTTACTGGATACATCTCCGTCCAGTGTTTTGGGCGGCTATGCTGGAAATTTACAATTTCCAAAATTCTCAAAGGAATTTGAAATTGATCAGAGCAGAACGCTGACCTTTTTGTTCAAAATAAAAACTTGTGCAAATACAATTTAGCGTTTAGGAAGTCCCTAAGGGCTGATTCAGGCCTATTTCAGCCTAGCAGCTATTCCAAAGTGAGACGTTCTTATTAAAAAGAGTGTATACTATAAGAACACGTTAAAAGAACACTTTAGATTGAACATGATAAATATATGGCTAAAAATGTGTGTTATATGTAAAAACAAACATTTTCGGTCCTCTTGATCATCTTCAGGTCATCTTTAGATCTAGGAAGACTGCAATATTCTCAATAAAATTTGCTTTGTTGTTTGTCTCAAGGCACCAGCACCTTTTTGGGAGTTGTCGTCACAGCATTTGCATCGTCAGAGATCTTCTTCATCTTCTTTCGTATGTTCTTCGGCATTGTTCTCCTTGGGTTGCTGCACGGCCTTTGTTTTCTCCCAGTCTACCTGTCAATCATTGGCCGCTGTTGCTCCGTTCCCATGGAAACTAGAATAGTTCCTGTTGAAGCAAACCAAGAGAGGCATGCTCTCGAGAAAGAGCAACCAAAGAGTAGAGTGGAACTGCGAGCGATAGGTAATAACAATTCCAGCAAAGCTCGTCCAGTGTGTGAAGGCACAGAAGAGGAGGTAGCAACTGACAGCAATGGGCCAACGTTGGCAGGGGATGCCAGTGCAAAGCCATGCTCGGAATGTGAAGAAGATCTCAAAGTAAATGATGAGTTTAAGCATACGAACACGGCACAAGTGAACGAGCAACATAATCGTACTGATCTTAGTATCACAGGGAGCCCATCTGGAGTTGTGTCAAGAGAGATAGCAGAATAGAATCAGTGGACAAGACGTAAATTGGTGCGCTCATTTGCACGGGATTTATCACAAATGTCATGTTAATAGCAAATATCTAACTTATCGGACTTCACCGAGTAAAATTGGAAGGAGAAGGCAATTCTTGAGTTGCCCTAAAATACAGTCCTGATATCTTTGACTAGCACTTGCACCTCACAAAACAGTGTGTTAACTTAACCCCAAATCTAACCTTGGCCAGTCATTCGCAATCTAGTTTATCTAATTTTTATTATACAGCAAGCTGGATTCTCAGTAATAGTAATAGTAATAGCAATTTAAAGTAATAGTAATAGTAATAGTAATAGTAATTTAAAGTAATAGTAAAGTAAACATTGCAAAACAAATCTTTCAGAAAGCGACAAATCTTTCAGAAAGCGTCTTTATTGTTGCCTAACAACATTATGTACAAAATAAGTAGATTACATCTGTTGTAGCAAATAGAGCAAAGTGCTGCTTATATTATCACGCCAATTCAAATTTCTACAATCTAAATTCCTAATTGTCTGCCTTCGACAGTTAATCTCGTATATGCGAGATTATTATCCGCTTGTATATTAAAATCCAGAGTCACGAAGTATCTCTCAGGGGATGACGGAAGACAAGCGTGACTCGTACGGTATTTTCTCTATCTACCCCCTCCCCCACCGGAAATTAAACCCCTTCTTTTCAATGACTACAGTCTCATGTTTACAGTGGTAGCCTCAACTACAAGTTCAATATTCATACTGAAGTACCAACGGAGATACGAGCTATTTACCATTCTGTGTATTGTTGGAGGTGAGACTGTTTGTGAATATTTACCTTCTAGTCGAGGCTACCACTGTAAACATGAGCCTGTAGTCATTTGAAATCAGTGGCAATTCCGAATACAAAACTGGACCTATTCGGCAATCAAAAGACAGTGATGTATGTGTGTTCCAAGAGCAATTGCCCTAATTTTCATGAGGTATACACGACCTCATGTAAGTCTTTTTTTAAGACAGGTATATTCTAAATTAGTTACAATCTTGTCCAGATAGGTCCTCGAAAGTTGTCTTTTTTGAGAAACTAACAGAACAAACTAACATTGAGATTTTATAACATCATATGTTGAAACATTCAAGTTTGATTGTTAGCCTAAAAGGCCATACCAACACGTAGATAGCCGGAATTCCTCTCGGTCATGTTTTCTGTTGCGTGCTGTGCGATTCGTGACTTATGTTTTCAAAAGGCGACCTTCTTGAATTAGATGCAGTTTTTTATAACTACATGTATAAACAAAATACATTTTGTCATGTTACACTATATATGATTACTGCTGGGCAGTATTAAGTAGTTTCAAGTGAAATTCAAATATCATACTGCAAAAAGATTCAACGATTCGGTGAAAAATTTGCCATCTTGAATTTGTAATATTTGCTATATATGATTGACTAACCCAAATATAAATTTGGAACTACGTTATTCGAATACAATACTGGCAAAACAGTCACGTGTGTATACATTGTGACACTTTAGCGAGTTTTAATTATGTATCATAAAGGGTGGGGGGGGGGGGGGAGGTGAAATTAAATCGGGTT
>JANUFV010009906.1:0-12140 GCA_024757865.1 Epizoanthus scotinus
TTAAGTTGCACAAAGTCGCCTTAAGTCGCACAAAGTCGCCTTAAGTTGCACAAAGTCGCCTTAAGTCGCACAAAGTTGCCTTAAGTCGCACAAAGTCGCACACTTTTCTGGTGAACTTTGCTTAAGTCGCACAAATTCGCACAAAGTTGCGGTGACTTTGGGTCCCAGAGTTGGCCTTGTTCACCGTTGTTTTCAGAAAAGCGACGTAAAAAGCCCACATTTTGGGTTTTATAGACAACCTGAACAAGAAATATATAAATTGACCTGCAATTCGTTTAACTTATGTCTGTAACTCCTACAAATCGCACTCCTGCACAGAAGGAACACCAATACATAAAAAGAAATACAAAAAATAGAAAGTAGAATTTCAGGAGCGGTCGTATTCGTTGCTGTAATGGCTGTCTCAACGGATCACGAAGTAAGTAATCGCACTTGGATTTTCTTAGGCAATCACGCGTCAGAATAGTAGCGTACCATACGACGTACTATTACAAGAAAACGGACGCGTGCGCAGGGGTTTTGCATTTTAGTGCCGCAAAATTGCGCCAGATTTTTAAGACTACTCTACTGTACTATGTACTGTACTGTACTGTACTGTACTGTGCTGTGCTGTGCTGTGCTGTGCTGTGCTGTGCTGTGCTGTGCTGTGCTATGCTGTACTGTGCTGTGCTGTGCTGTGCTGTGCTGTGCTGTACTGTACTGTGCTCTGATGTGCTGTGCTGTGTTGTGTTGTGTTGTGTTTGGTTGTGTTGTATTGTGCGGTACTGTGCTGTTCTGTGCTGTGCTGTGCTGTACTGTGCTGTGCTGTACTGTGCTCTGATGTGATGTGCTGTGTTTGGTTGTGTTGTGTTGTGTACATGTTGTGTTGTGCTGTGTTGTGCTGTGCTGTGTTGTGCTGCGTTGCGTTGCGTTGCGTTGTGTTGTGCTGTGCTATGCTATGCTGTACTGTGCTGTGCTGTGCTGTACTGTGCTCTGATGTGATGTGCTGTGTTGTGTTTGGTTGTGTTGTGTTGTGTTGTGCTGTGCTGTGTTGTGCTGTGCTGTGTTGTGCTGCGTTACGTTGTGTTGTGTTGTGCTGTGCTGTGCTATGCTATGCTGTACTGTGCTGTGCTGTGCTGTACTGTGCTCTGATGTGATGTGCTGTGTTGTGTTGTGCTGTGTTGTGCTGTGTTGTGTTGTGTTGTGCTGTGTTGTGCTGTGCTGTGTTGTGCTGCGTTGCGTTGCGTTGTGTTGTGCTGTGCTGTGCTGTGTTGTCAGTTGTGCTGTGTTGTGCTGTGTTGTGTTGTGCTGTGTTGTGCTGTGCTATAATTGTTATTATTATTGTATATTATTATTATTATTATTAATTTTGCACATATTTGTAATCATTGTGAAAGTTTCAAAAATGCAATGGTCACGTACTCAATAGACTGAAGGCTTGCGCCCCAACAATAACATGTCTCTTAAGTTGTCCCGAGTAGCAACACTTGAACTACTCTTGGCCTATATCAGTACTCTTCTACACTAACTATTCTGAGTGGCCATTTCCCTGAAGGCACGAGACAGTACATGGTGCACGTCTGAGTATTGTTAGAAAGTTTATACTTACATACAGGAAAACGTTCACAATAATTTAAGCGGGCCACATACAGCTATTTCAAAATGGGCTGACATCCGCAAAGCGCAACACGCAATAGGGAAAGTGCAGTACCAAGTACCAAAGTAATCGTGTCCAGATTCCTGTCTCCCAAACAACACACAGAAGAAGCAAAGTACGCTTATAAACACTTCCGATCAGATTTGGTTGGATAGCGTTCAGCATAATTAGCAAAATCCACATGCTTGAGAGCTGAGAATTGTTCTTTGCGTGATACCAATGGCGCTTTACAGATGTCTGAAGGCCTACTCTGGGACACAAATTCGCCGCAACTTTGTGCAACTTAAGACGACTTAAGCAAAATTCACCAGAAAACTGTGCGACTTGTGCGACTTAAAATCTTAAGGCGACTTAAACAAAATTTACCAGAAAACTGTGCGACTTTGTGCGACTTAAGGCGACTTTGTGGGACTGATGGCGACTTTGTGGGACTTAAGGCAACTTTGTGCGACTTAAGGCGACTTTGTGGGAGTGAAGTCGACTTTGTGGGACTTAAGGTGACTTAAGCAAAATTCACCAGAAAACTGTGGCAACTTTGTGCGACTTAAGCAAAATTAACTAGAAAACTGAGCTACTTTGTGCGACTTAAGCAAAATTCACCAGAAAACTGTGCGACTTTGTGCAACTTAAGCAAAATTTACCAGAAAACTGTGCAACTTCGTGCGGGACTTAAGGCGACGTTATGCGACTTAAGGCGACTTTGAAATAGCTGTATTTATCATGTACATAATAGTACAAAATGCGCATCTGGAAATTGTATAAAAGTTGCCTGGTACAAGTATATTCAAATACCGTGATACCTATATCTGTCACTTTAGCTCAGCCCTGTAGCATTGCTAGTCGAAATATTGCCATTCTAAAACCCCGTGTCCCATGCCCTAAAAGTGATTTTGTTGAGATATCCCTGCAGTCCAAATGGTTTGCTACTAAATATAAATATCTATTATTATTACTATTACTATTTTTATTGATTATATTTGCGCGCGTACATATCAGGCAAGTTGAAACGTCTAGCCGGTGTCAGCTGGCAATGCTTGCTGATCAAAACGTAACTTCTCTTAATAGTGATAGGCTTAGTGGTATTTTAAAATTCGGTAATTCAAACTTGTTTTTTGGCATTTGGTATTATATTTTTTATAGGCAGGCTTACAATTTAATTTGTACTGATATTGGTCCATATGCCAATATGCTCTAATTATCTCGCCCAAGGCCTGTTTCGCCTTGTGTACGTGATTGTTAGAGCATAAAAAATGAGCGATTCAGCGATGTGTACGTACCGGACAAAGATCGAAATTCTAAGACTCCTATAAACTGTGACAGCTGCATTCCTCAGCAAACCACGAAGGTTATGGGTCACTCATTGTTCTAAGATTATTTGGGGCTACGTCGACTAAACTGCTATGCGAGCAAGACAATCCTGTTTGGAAGACAGCCAAGAACATTTTGATTGTTTGTGCTCGAATTTTTCCAGTTTATTTTTGTCCTATATCATTGTATTGATTGTTGACATTTCGTCTGGTCGAAAAACTGAAAAACAAGAGCGTAGAGAAATTGTTCCCCGACTCCCCAAAGCAAATTAGATACATGTCTATATTTTTAGAATACTATCAAATACCACTATATAAAGGCTAACAATAAAACTATCGTTAGCCATTAATAGTTTTTTCTTTCACTTTCACATGGGCGTGAAGATTTGCTTCCGCGTACAAATGCGAGGCGAGCTCATGATATGAGGGTGTCGCGCTGGAAATAGCAGGAATCCGGTTTCTATTTCCTGAATTAGGCATAAAACACATCCTCGAACAACACGTAACCACGCAGGAATTTTGCCCGTCTCTGGACAGTTTTATTTATTTGATTTGTTTAGAAGCTTTCATTAGGCTTACCGATTATATGGTTTTTTAAAAAGAAGTATTGAAATACAGACAGTTAATCACAAAACGTACATACATAAATAACAAGGTAAGCGTGATGCGGGGCGAGCGAACGGGCACTGGGTACCGACTAGGCGAACCCCCCAACACAACTTGATTTAAAGTACAATTATACAACAGTGCGCAGTGAAATGACTTCAACCGTAGTCGGTAGACCGTATAGGATGTTGTCTAGAATGCAATTACTGTCTTTTCAATGTCGCATGCAGCTTAACTATAACGTCACGAAATGAAACGCTATGTCTAGCTCGATCATAGACCTAGCTTCATCGTTCAATCGTGCTCTTTATACCCAATACAAGACAATAAAGCAATCGATTTAGTGTATTTCCTTGCGCTGCGCGAATAAATCCCGGCCCTCTCCCCCCCAAAGAAATGTTGTTACTAGCGCGTGACTTTGAAAGCACATTTAAACAGTCATGCATCGATTAACAAATACCTTTCAATTTTATTTCGTGTCAATTCTCCGAGATCTGCATTTCCGGAAGCGATTTTAAAATTCCCTTCCTGAAAATCTTTACTACAAGTTAGGGTCTTTTTACGCCGATAAAATCTAACAGCTGAAGAACCTAGGGAGCTTATTTCTTGAACATTTCTTGTGCCATTTCATTTCGCCACACATGAAGAATACCTGCTCAAACGTACAATAATAACAACACCTCGCTTGCCTGACTTTTGAATAGCATGCATATTCATTATCTAGTGCGAGCTAGCAAGCAAAGCGGCCAAGAAGGCGATCTATATTGTATTGTACATAAAAACAGCTGCCGAATTACTGGGTTTGAATAAGTCATTCTAGTGAAAGTGCCAGATTATTCAATGGATGGAAACAATGGTCATTTGTATGACTCCATTTAACACAAAAGGACCTGTTCTGGGGCCCTGGAGAGACAAAATACAATGCATAAATTCTGGCTGCTCGTCAATGTATTTGCATATAACACAATAAATTGTACTTTAGCTCTTCAAGCACATGGCACTTTAATGGGTTCTTGGCTTCAAAATATACGTAGTTACCACATTTTTCTTGTTTGAAAACTATCATTGGTTGATAGATTCCAACGAGTACAGATTCAAGTCCTACTGAACCAATGAATAAATACTAAAATAGGTCTACATTTTCCCACTTCGCTCACACATGATTAAAATACTTTACCACTTCAAAGTCTGCAACCAAAACCACCAAACCAATACACTGCTAACTGAAAACTTTTATTTTCTTTCATCCATAAATATAGAATGACATGGCACAATCTGAAAATGAATTTATGGATAGAATATAAAGTTCTATACACTTGGTGGTACTGGAAATAATTAGAACATTCAAACTGATATCTGTTATGCATCCTTCTTGTATCAACTATGTACAAAGCACTGCTTATTTAGTACAAAGTATTGCTAGCTAAACCTCACTCAGTAAGGAAAATCTGGCATTTTAAACTATCGCCATATCTCATCCTGGTTCTCTACTTGTTTCTTATGTCACTCCACAACAAATGAATATCGGATGGAAGTAATTTTTGTAACCAGAGCTGTCTCAAACTTCCAAACAACTTATAATACATTTTCCTGCAAGTTCGCAGTCCTTGCAAATTATTCATTTCATCTTCATTTTAACACAAGTTCTACCGTTTTATTGCTCCGAGAAAAAGACGCAGCTATATGAGAACACTTGTGTCACTTCTACCAGTTCACAACTGCTTTCATATCGCAAAGCTTGTAGCAGCCCAAAATACAGTCCGTGGTATTATAAAAGTGCTGTAGGATATAATATTATGCAAACTATATAGCTACTCTGATATCAAAAATAGCATAGGAACTCAATGTACCTGCCAACCAATAAACTATACTTAAATTCTGTGGTTTTGCCATATCGTAATTGCTTAGCTCAGACCTGGTCCACTGTAAATTTCAGAACGAAATAACAATTAAAAAACAAGGTCAAAAGATATTAAAAAATTGGACTACTTATTTTTTGGATAATTATTGACAATAATAATTACTATAATATAACGCTAGTGTCTAAAGTCACCTTGAAAATCAAATACCAAAAGCTAGTACCTTTTGTATTTAATCCAACAGCTTTTTCCCCGTCACCTCCCTCTGCAGAATATATAATCAAAATAAATTAGCAGTGAGTGCATGATATATAATTGTAGATATGTATAATATATCGACCGTCAACCTGTTTTAGGTGTTTTAGAATTTGATTTTCTGTACATGTCTTGCTGCGATGGGTTTTAAAGCCAAGATAAGCTTGGCGACGCAGCATATCAATATTTCTAGGTCTTATCCAAGAGGTTATAGTTATATGACATTACTAGCTTCATTTGATGAACTAGCATATTAAAATCTGCATAAACCACTTTCAACACGTAGCATAGCAGAGTTATGTATTTAGTCTTTTGTTTTCACGCTCAGAATTCGATATTCATATGCAGATTCATATAATATTTCAAACTAAATACATCACAGGAATACCAAATGCTTGACCTTTCCAGACAAGGCCTCGCCAAAGCTGAGCTCCTCTAATAATTTCTCTCTGTCTATTTAAATACTTCACATATATGTCCAGAACGTAGCCCTATCTCTTCTCTTGGAGTGAAATGTTTTGATTTTGCAGAGCCATTTTCCTTGTCATGGCTGTGCGAGTGAGCACGCGGTTGATTTTGTTAACTGATTTGGTTCACTGACACTAGTACAGTCTCATTTCGCCAACAGAAACCGGCGTATTGGCCGACTGTGCTGCAACTAACTGATCGAAGTTCAGACAATCAAAACCTCCATCGCCCATTTCGCTTTGAATTATTCGTTCCACATCACAGTCAAATTCCTCTGCAATTGAAATCCCATCGTAAAATCCGTCCAAGTCATTCGGAAATGGATATCTACCGCCAGCAATAGTTAGTTCTGGTATCGGATTTCCTCGATGTTGTTGATGCTGTGCGGAGGGACTTTGAGTTTGAATTGTTGGATTGTTGTTGATAATAATGGAAGGATTCCCCCCATAACACGTTTCGCTAAAAGAAGTGCTTTGATTCATAGTATTGTGATGTAGTCCCATGTTAGGGTTATAAGTTGGGCCTAGATTTCCATAAATTGGTTGAACCGTTTCCATTTCCTGATCCATAGCTTCTCGATTATAGCGAAGCAAGTTCTGTTGCGTTTCTACAGCATGTTGCTGTTGAATGTCTTGCGCAGCATAACCATTACGGTTCTGAAAAGACACTTGTTGTGGGGATACATTCTTGAACGTAGAAGCTGACACGGGCATAGGCGCAAAGATGCTATGATTTTGCTGCGACGGCTGGTGGCCGTTCAAGTAGCCGTTTACACCAGAACTGTCGTAGCCAGTGTCATATCCTTGAGACATCGGAGTCGAAGGCGAGTGAATTTCACGTATTGGGCTTATATCGCCACGACTGATCATTGGGACGGGTGATAGGCTCTGCTTCATACCTGGCGATTCGACAAACTGTTCGAATGACATTCGTTCTTCCAGAGTCTTGATGAGTTCGTCGGTTGGGTTTGGAGTACTACTCGAGGTAGCCATGTTGGCTCCACAAGGTGACATACTTTCGCCATCTTGCAGTTGGTCCTCAAATTCGTCTTGATCGTGAATTGGTGACAATCGACCTGGGTTGCTACTGTGAGTGGAAGCATTCGACGATGTTCTTGGCCTTTCGAAGCTGTCACTAAGATGTAGGGGCAGAGAATCTGGCAGAAGAGCATCGACGCTCGTGTTCGTGGGTGAGACATTCCCCGGAGATGACGCTCGGCAGCGCGAGCCATTTTTTCCAACAATCGGGCTCACCGGCCGCTCTCCAATTTCTTTAATCTTTTCTTTCTTTGATCTCCCTCGCTTTCTCCCTTCTGCTTTGGGTGCCGAATCAAGTGAACCTGACCGTTGTCTACGAACAGTTTTTCCTGCTTTTGCATCGGGGTTTAACATCCACCACGAGCTCTTACCGTTCCCTTCATTTTGGACTCGAATAAACTTGCTGTGCAGAGACAGGTTGTGGCGAATTGAATTCTGAAAGAGAAACAACCCCATACCACGTTAGACAGCTCCCTCAGTTAGATAATAACAAATTCTAGAGCGAAATTCTGCAGAAGTCATTGTGCTCATGCCAAAATTGCGTGCCTCTGAAGTAGAACAACACATCAAGTTTCGCGCGAAATGTACTCACCTTCCAGCCCGCCGAGCTGTTACTGTCGCCCTTGTCTTTAAAATATGGAATTGTCTGTACCATCCATTCGTAGATTTCAGCCAAAGTAAGTCGTTTTTCTGAGGCACTTTGGATCGCCTGTGTAATAAGGTCGGCATAGGAGAGATTTCCCCAAGCGTTTTTCCTCGAACTTTTCTTCGGTCCATCGTTCAGAAGAGTCTTTGCTAGGCAAGTTGTCGAAGTCTGTATTTCAGGAAGCTCAGCTGATTTGGTTGGCTCGGGAGGCAAAGCCGGCGGTTCAGGGAGCGGCCAAGTGTTCGATCTGGGCCTGTTATCCCTTCTTTCCTCCAGAAGGTCTTGTTCATCCATTATCAAATCTAAACAGCGTTCAATCTAAGCGAAAACAGGGCACACTGATGACTTCCCACCTAACAAACACCCAGCTTTCTCTGCGGTACGCAAAACTAGAATTTCTTAAAACACGCCGCGGGTAAGCGGGTTGAAAATATGGCTTCGTGACGTATCTGTTGTCATAGCTCCCATCTTAGCTCACTCTGATTGGTTCACGTTTGACAGGTAGTAACGCCTACAAGTCTCCACCAATCACAGCACGAACTAACCGCATGGCTTTTAAACCCAACCAATAATGGTTCACAGCGACTTCACAAAGATAATGTGTGAAAGTGAAACTACATTTAAACATGAACCACCCCGGGGCCAATGAAACTCGCTAAAAGCATGCCAACCTCTTTTATTTTATCGACACCCACGCGATCGACCAAATCTATTGTACATAATCTTCTATTTGACTGGACTAGGGTTACCTAGTACAACGGCTTTCTCAAAATTTCTAGATCACGCGAACCAAATGCTACGAACGGAACTCACTCGATGATATTAACTGAAACGAAACATGAATTCATTGGATCGTCCCCCGCCCGTGATGTGGGCACATGTATACGTCAAATGCGCGTCACTACTAAGTATTTTTTTTGCTTACATACGAATACTTCCGCTTCTCGATTCCTGAATTCCCACCATATGACTTCATTTCAAATGCGGAAGAGACTTTGGAATAGTTTTCAAACCGAACACCCAAGTGGCAAGACAGAGAATGTAATGATACAGTCTCTCAGAGCACCGACTACTTTGATGCCGTGCCTTTGAACTACTTATTCCAAACTCTAAAGCAACATTTTGTTCGATCCGTGAATTGTTATCACTGGTCAATATTCCCAAATGGTCATTTATTTAAGGTTAATTGCATTTTTGCATATGCTGATATAGTACCGGCACTTGAACTCAAATGAAATGGCACTTTTTCGTTGCCACAATCGAACAGCTGGTAGGTAATAGTGTAATTATGAACTGTTTACAGACCTAATTTGTGAACACCATGAAAGATCAATCATTTAACTGAACAGGTCTACTATACCCTATTCGAAAATACACTTCATGTTGCGAGCGCTACTTGTTTCTACATTTGCACAAGTCGTGTTCGAGGAACCACTGTTGTCCATTTACTAGAATAAAAACACCGCCACTTTTGCACTTTGCCGGCAAGGATGTTTTCGTGAACGAAACAGTTGCTACGTGATTTTAAATCCGTTTCAAACACAAAACTCGCGCGCTGACGTAACCGCTTTTCTACAACAATACAAAATATTGACACATCAGTATAACATGATAGCAATAACGCTCAGGAAATTACGCAGCGTTCTTGTGCTTTTATTTCTCGATGTGTTCTGGTGTTTTGTTTATATCCAAAATGGAAAGATCGTTAACAAAGGAAAGAGTAGATCATAGAATTCCATTTGGTATCAATGCTACACGCATGTCTTTTTTAAAAAATATAAAAGAACGAAAGTGTTTTCATTTGTGTTTTCGTGACTGTAATGTCTTCTGCCTGAAGTTGCCAAGTTTCACTCAAGTGTGAATTCAATCGATTGTCTGAGGGGTTTCCCCTCACACAAAAACATCACACAAGTCAAAAGGAGTCACATGTACAAATTCATGTACAATTACCATACATTTTCCATAATTACAAGCATAATGTTTGAGCGCAACCTGTCAACATTTCAACCGCCAATATTAACCAAACGAAACAAAGAGACACATTTTACAGTTTTCAGATAATCAACGCGCTCCTTGAATCAATTTCACACCTCACGATCACCTATGCAACTCAAAATGAATAATCGGCAGTGAGCTGAACATAAAAAGAAACTCACAAACAACATTGTTTTCGAAAATTAATTTTTTTAATCTCTTAATTTCTTTATCTTCACAATGGATAATTCTAAAACGGGTACCAGTTCTCTGATGAATGGTAACTCCAAACATTTCTCCTATGTTGTTTTCTAGTTTGCGTGGAACCCGTATAATTTATGCTTATTAACTGAAATGTACGAAGGTTTTGCGTCAATGGCAATTCGCAACCCTTACTTTTAACGTAAAAAATGATTGATCGATAGAGATATCTTATGTAAACAAATAACAGATTGTCTCCGCCGTTTCGGAAAAGAAAGACAAAATCAAATCTTAAATGCCTTTCGTCAAATCCTGCTTAAATTATGTACGCTAATCCATGTTTATTTTCATTTTAAAAGTAACTTTCTTACCCAAAAACCGTGTGAACAATTATGATCCTGATCAGCGGTAACCCATTGAAATTGCACTGATTTTCATGCATTGAGAACATTTATAATGTGAAGACACAGGTTGTCACGAATATATAGGGCTTTTGAACTAGAGTTAATAGACTGTTAATTAACTAGCCGAAAAGAAAGCTGAAGTTGTCAGATTGTTTCCTGATGTTGTGTCAGTCGGACATGCAAAATATCTTGCGAAGAGCTACCGTAATTAATCAGTAGAATAGGTGCAACATCCGTTGTGATAAATTTCTCTTCAATTAGTTTGCTGTTATAACACACTTGTCGTGCTCAAACACGAAACGGAAATGCAACTTAAAATAAATGTCGTTTTTCCCTAGTTCAATTTATGCTACTATCGCGATTTCACTGTACTCGAGTTGGTGGTCGAGTCACTATTCTGACAGGGTCACTAAACTGCTACCTATACGGGACGAGACGTTTTAAATAAATCACAGGATTTCTGAGAGCAGTTTCATAAAACACTACATACATATATAATCTCTAGTTCGAACTCTATACTTCTTTTGGAGACAAGTTCGCTTTTATTAGCTGAAATAGGAATGTAATATTATAATGGCTCGTCCACGATTTCAGTGTTAAAACTAAAACTGCGATATGAACATTTTTATAATCATAGGTACCTATATATTGTACAAGTAATTCAGAAATGGAATGTAAATGACATGCAAAGCATCTTTTTATCTCATAATACTGATTTAGTTATAAATCAAGTTAGCAGTTCCGGCCAGGTGCTGTCAACAATAGCATCGGTCAGGGCGGCAACGGCGACGACGACGGCAGAGAAACAAAGGGTTTAATTACAGAATACAATAAACTGCACGTTGGAATGCACCAAGTTGACCAGCTGTTCACCGTCGTCCTAAGAAATAGAACGTGAAAAGCACAAATCTTGCGTCTTGTAGTCAACGTGAACGTGAAATAAAAAATATCCTGTTATTAGTTTGGCTTCAAAACTAGAGTTTCTACTTTCTGTAATTTGTCTTTCTTCACACAAGGAACAATAGAAACAAATGGATGATACACAATGGAAAAGAGAACACGAGAAAGTAGAATTTCAGCAGCCGTCTTTAGAGCCGTTGCCGTCCTGTCTGCTTAAGCTCCCTTAATGAACCTGTAAAAATCTAATCGAACGCATAACAGATTCCAATGGCATCCGTCATAATTGACTGGTATACATTTGAGGATGGCCAGATATATTTTTAGTTTACCGGCCAGTATTATTAATTTTAAAAAGTATTGTTTCATATGGACCGGCTATTTTGTTTTGCTAATATGTATTTTTTTTTTGCTGTTTGAATTCAATTCGGCAGTGTGGAAGAACATAATTGTCACTGAATAAGGGAGTATCATAACACAATACAATACTCGTGGGATCTTTGCCTAATACAAAGAAATATTTGGACCAACTATTCCACAGCAAATTGAAACTAGGTTTTTTTTTCGTTTTTTTTGCGTCGGAGAAAAACTCACGAGTCACGGGTGTGGAACTCAGAATCGATTCTTACATTTCCGGTATAGCAAATTCTACTCTTTTATGAGTACAAATTTCTGGCTGTGATATTGTATGCACTGAATTCTTGCCTCATGTCGGGAATAACAAGCTAAAGTTTTTTTTATATGTAACCTGCAGAGTTAACCTTAGCCATACACGCGTCACCTGCCATCTCCCACGGTATTCTCATATCACCCCAGCGTTGTTCCAACTCCACTGGCTTCCTGTTGCCTC
>JANUFV010010017.1:1398-11648 GCA_024757865.1 Epizoanthus scotinus
AGCCGCAGATAGAGCCTGAGACCAGCCGCTCAGAAATCCATGACCTTACCGACTGTGCTAACCGCTCCATTCGCTGCAATATTTAATGTAAATATATATCTGAGGGGTATTGATCATGAATGGTCCCTCATATATTACAAGTGCTCGAATTTCTCGCCAAATTTCAGAGGGTGCTCGCGATCGCTTACTCGTATTCGCAAACTTTTGTAGGCCTTAGCCTGTTTTCCATTTCGCACTTTATGCGAGGCCAAAACACTGCGTGCGGGAAAAACGATAAATATGAGCCCAAAACGAGGGCTTCTTTTGTCATGTTGGGATCGCCAGCTCACAATTTTTTACACTTAAAAAACTGCGTATTCTTTCTAGAAATCAAAAGTCTATGGTTAAGCCGCAGATAGAGCCTGAGACCAGCCGCTCAGAAATCCATGACCTTACCGACTGTGCTAACCGCTCCATTCGCTGCGATATTTAATGTAAATATATATCTGAGGGGTATTGATACATATAGTCCTCGAATACTTGTATGTGGTGAAACAATCAAATTTATGCGAAACAATCAAAAAAATTGCTCTCTCCATTTGGCGCCTGATGCAGTTTAATTGATAATAAAATATCGGTAAGTTCATACAAAGTCAGTTAATATAATTTCTATAGCTGAACTGCATTTAACATGGCATCAAGGATTTCTGTCCAGCTACATGTCTTAGAGGTCAACATAGTCATAGTTGTAAAACACTCTTGACCATTCCTCGTCATAAGTTTGGTTGGTGGCGAAACAACTTTATGCTAAGCTTGGCGACGACTGATTGATGACTGCAGTTGCGATCTGTATGAGCGTTCAGGGACACGTCTCCCAGGAATTAAAACTGTTGAATTTCCGTGTTCTTTAATACTATTTAAATTGTTTGACTATGTCCTAAGTTGTCGGCTTTCTTGACTTGATATTAATAATCTCTTGTAGTTTTCCGCTCGTGATTAAGCGTAGTATATAAAACAACAGTCTCAGTATACGCACGTGACTCAGTACACTTCAGTGGGAACAGTGTTCAGGGCAGGCCTATGATAGATTATAATATAAGTATATATAATAGAGAAACATTTGTTGTCCAAAAAGTGAACATCTCTGGACATGCCATCTATTTCGCAGATACAGTCATTTGCTCGTCTCTAGCTCTAGCTGTGGGTCCAAACTGTTCCCGAGGGACCTGGTGTTAGAAAAAAGCCGACTGACCGGCGGTGTCTTTCTTGCATAGTTTCATACAAAAGAATAATAGAATCTGTGTCGGGCTTTTGTCATACGCAGATATTTACTGAGCAATTGTCATTCAGTTCATTTAATTATTTTTAAACCCTACCATACTTCAATTGCTAATTCCTATATACATATAACTAAACATCTCGTTGCTGCTTTTTCTTATATTTCTACAGCCGTTACCCAAAGGTTCCCCTTCCGATATTCTCGAGTTATCAGTCGTCAATAAATGATTTTTGTTATTCCACTGAGCTAACTTTGCTAAAACAAGCAACTATTATGGAGCAAACTAGAGCACGCAGATGAAAATCAAGCAAAGGAATAAATAAGCCTTTTAAACTACTTTTTATTGTTTAAAAATAAACGCTATAATATACGGGATGTTTTGAATACGTAAGTTAAAGTTTACTGAGAGTGTTCGTGACTAATACCTCATGGCCGGTTCATTACACTGTTTTAAGTCTGAACTCCTAAATTCGCAGTTTAATCATAAGTAAACTTGTAAAGATGTTAAGTAATGAAAGTTCTACCTCTAACATCAATTCCGACCGCATAAATTGCAGTTGCCGCCTGTCGGAACAATTATATTCCTTTGTTGGAAAATAGAAGCAAAATCGGTTATTTATTCCGCTTTTGTTAGCTATTGTAACTAATTAAAATGATATCTAACTTTGCTGTTGCCGCTCAGTTACTATAAACAACAAAACCAGCGCAAATTGAGCTCCATTGAGTCTTCGCGTGAGAACAGACGGGTCTAGAGAAACACATTTGGAAACAGCCATGGAGTTTACAGTTCTGGAAGAGTTCGCTTCTGTAGCTGCTGAGCGATTGTTACAGGAACAGCTATTACCGATTGAACGGTCAGTACAGGACAAATTATTACCACTTGATAAACCATTACAGATCGAAGAGTTGAAGGCGATTCAGCCTGAAGTAGCACCGGCCTACGCGTTTCACAAACAACCCAAACAACACTCGAATAGTACTATCAACTCGCTTTCGTTCTCAATTGATCGGATTCTGGGACTTACACAAAACAAGAGAGGAAAGACATCTGACTGTGCAACGAAGACAAATGATAACAGGGATTTGCTTGGTAAGGAATTATCTCCATTTAATATTGTAAAAGTCTTTGTCATAGATATAACCCGCAGTTGGTATTCCTATAGAACTCGTCACTATTGCATTGTATAAGCAATGTCAGATCATTTAACAGCACAAAAACATCTCTAGCACAAGTAAAAAAATTAAACAAGAGCTTGGTCAACTCAAAGTTGATAAATATGTTATGTTTTGCCATGAGAATGGAAGATTTGAGCTGGTGTTACACTAGCAAAAGCTCCTCTTTACAGCAAAACAAGAAATATATGATCCGGCTTGCAGCCGCATTTTTACATTTGAATATCGCTGCGGATAGTTCTTCGTTATACAAGCAAAATAGTACAAGTGATTAACAAATCTCTTATTTTTGCTTCATGTAAGAGAATAAATAATTCAGAATCCAGCCAATTATTGGTG
This sequence comes from Epizoanthus scotinus, assembly GCA_024757865.1. Taxonomy (NCBI): domain Eukaryota; kingdom Metazoa; phylum Cnidaria; class Anthozoa; order Zoantharia; family Epizoanthidae; genus Epizoanthus; species Epizoanthus scotinus. The sequence goes on from JANUFV010010017.1 coordinate 4,169, forward strand.
CTAGAATCCACATTCCGGATTTTCAAATTTGAAATCCTGAATCCAGTCGAAGGGAATCTGGAAAATATGGAATCTGCAATCCAGAGAATTGGAATTCAGATCCAAAGGATTCTTAAGTATCAGGCATGGCTTTGGTACATTATCCGTGTTTTTGTTCTAGCGCGCTTGCATTGAACTTGATCCTTACAAAAGTATACATTTTCTGAAAGCTTGATAAATGTAGATTCAGAAAATTGTTTTTGTTTTTAGATTTTAAAAATGTATTTGGAACGTATTCGGACCGGTTGTTTTGAACCACATCCGTTTGGGTTTTATTTACGCTGTCTTAAAGAGCGTGCCCTGGAACCTCGGACACTGAAGTGTATGGCTTTCAGAATCCAAAAAGATAATCTTGTTCTGAAGTTGCTTTACGGCAGAGTATAGATTCTCCAAGATTTGAACTGGATCTTTTTAGTTGTGTAACGTTGTATAACGTTGTGTTTTATACTGTTGTGTTGTTATTTGAGCCATCCATTGTCCATATATCTCCCGATAGATCACAACAAACCAACCGGGGACAAGAGCACATTCCAAGGTGAAACACGAACTCTACCCGTCGCCTGTGAGAGCGTGGCTGCTAGCTACGATACGTCGTTCCCTCGGTGTGAGAGTGAGCACGCCGTGCGGTTCAGGTTCTCCTTGGAACAAAATATTGAGTTAGAGCGAGTGTTTGAAGAGAATCCTTACCCACAGCACGAGACGAAGAGCGAGCTTTGTCGGGTTCTCGGCCTCACAGCACAACAAATCACGGTGAGTGTAGTGAGTTTGTGTTCTTCTTGACTTGGAGTGGCGGATTTAGGAGAGGGACCCAAGGGGCCCGAGTCCTCCCTTTTTTGGCGGCACTAAAAACATTTTAGCGTCGTTATGCGATATGGAGGGCCAATTATACCATGTTTTAAATTCTAGTGCGTTTCTAGCAATTTCAGAAACGGAATTTTTCCAGGGGATCATGCCAGCCTCCTAGAATTTGCTCAGGCCTTCGACGTTCGCGCAAAGGAGGTTCGCTTCAACCATCCCTTTTCGAACTGGGCCCCCTTTTTTCAAATTTCTGGATCCTTCCCTGACTTGAGACTCTCACCAGTCTTATTTTCACACGCACAAAGTTTTGCACTACACTACGACATCTATATAGACAACTCATATTTGCCAGCTCAAATTGTGGTGATTTTATAAAACCTTGTGACAAATTATAGAAGGGTAGGGTTTATATGTAGGGTTGGGGGAGTGCAAAGCAATCCAGTCCGGAGTAGTCCTCGCATACTGGTCACACATGGCGAAGCGGTGAGAACGAGTCACGAGCTCGTCCGAACTCGTCCCAAGCCCCTGATCTCCCACACTTGCTAGGTCATCGTTCCTACTGGGCCATGGGCTAGAAACTCGGGTCGGCGTCCGCTATGCAGGTTAAGGACAGCCCCGAACATTACGATTTTAAAAAGCGAAAGCTGGGTAAATATAGAGCAGGTGGCTGAGTAATAACAACAGGACATTTTCAGTATTCTATTTGATGTTAGAAGGCTCCACTTTGCCATTTTAAAATCAGTTCCAACACGTTCCACGTGAGAAGTGCCGGTTTTAGCGCTATATAAGGCCTGGGCCAAACGTCGAACTTTACATGTGCCGAACTAAATTGCAGTTCGGGTCGACCCAAATCAATTAATTTTGACTGTTGGGTCAAACATCGAACTTAATACTGCCAAACCTAAAGAGCAGTGCTCAGAATACAGTAAAACCTGTCATTTTGGTCAACAACCTTTCCAACAAACAAAAAGAAAGTCAAAATGGCGTCAAACAGGAATTTAGTTCGGCACATGTGAAGATCGACGTTTGACCCAGAGTCGAACCAAAGCCGCAATTCCGACAGATCGAGACGAAAGTTTTACTTAAGTTGATTGAGTCAAACGTCGAACTTCACTTATACTCAACTATCTGAATTTAGTTCGGCACATGTGAAGTTCGACGTTTGGCCTGGGCCTAACCAAAAGCGTTCTGAGTGATTCTCAGAGCTCGCATTTGTTACCATGACTACATAATGAACCACAAAGCCAGCTGGTTACTGTATTTTGTTTTACTTATTCAACTCAACAATTTTGGGTTTTTTGCAGAATTGGTTCCAGAACCGCCGTTGCAAAGCTAAGAAACAACGCAACCATCGCCTTGAATGTTATCGCGACGTTCCTTACAGCAGAAGAGGCCACCGGCATTTGAGTTTACCGCCGTATGAGCCTAGCAGAATGTATGACTCATCTGTCCAGTTTGACCAGTTTGACCAGTTTACAGCCGAATTCTTTGTATCACTGGATCAAAGTACGCCGCTGACACATTATCATATGAACCAATGCTGACATGAAAGATAATTAGATATTCTCGACTTTAGTACGATTTTAATAACTGTGCGAAAAGACACGGTCCTTTGTACCAAATTGAATCATTGTCAGATATTGATTTATATAAGATATAACAAGTAAGAAGGAATCATTCAGTTTTACGGTTTTTACTAGGCCAACAAAAGCTGCTGTTGAGTTACTCGTCAGCGCCCGCATGGAGTTTCGCCCCCGCATTCCATTGTTCATTATTCCTTATATTTTATTTCATTATTCATTATGTTCAGCTATGTTGCTTCAAAACAAGATTGATTCAACTGTAGGAGTTGATGTTAATGCTGTTCGCCGTAAGGGTGGTAGGTTTGAGCTCACGTTTCGAGCGTTAGCCCTTCGTCAGAGCAAAACACCCTGTAAAACCTTCTCTGTACCTCATGTGATATATTAACTCGTCTTCTCTCAGTTCTTACGTTCATCTTCTCTCCTGTTCGCTCACCTGCCGTCAGTTTGCTTTCGTCTTTCGATACAAACTTGCGTATCGTCCCATTTTGCTTCTGCCGTGCGTTAACAGTTGATATCAGCCTCTTTATCCATCTGCATATTCACTTATGTTGGATGGAATGCGCGTATTTTGCCGTAAATAAATCAATAATGAATCAAATTTCTGAGAAGGTTTGACGAGAAACTCCAACATCAAATTTCGTTGGTATTAACTGTTTCCGTTGAGTTTAAAGTTAAACCTGGTCATCATTTATTTTTATTTTATTTATTTTATATATTTGCAGTAATTCATGGAGTGGCGATTATATCCTGCTCGTCGTTAACAAAATCATTATTCCTTAGCAGATAAATGATTAACACTAAAGTGCTTTGTGGACATTCCCGATGGTTCCCCAACTGAAAAATGGATAAAACCATTTTCCTGACAATTTCGGCGATCTTTCGCAGATAAAGTGTATTGTTCCTTCGCAAAAGGTCCCAAAGCACAATAACTTCCAAAGCTTCCTTTTGTTGAGCTATTCCCTGTATAGCCATTATGATAATAATTGTTCCACATTCAAATATCCTGATCGGGAAAATAAACATGAGCAACCATTTCCGATAAGAATAACAACGATAAATGACTATATAATACTTACGTAAAATTATTTGCTAAACTTCAAACGTTTTTCAAATGTTCTAGACTGACTAAGAACGTGATCATCACGATCGATCTGTTAATGATAATTATTAAAATGATTTTACAAAAAAATATATACCTAATTTTACACACAAGTCAGTTATAGATAGTCTTTTATCGTTTTTATTTATATCAACTATAGCCAATGGCAATAATATGTTTTCATCTCCGATAAATTTACAACAAATAAAAGCCAGATTTGACAGACATCCATCGCTGTGTTGATATTTGTAAGTAAAGTCCGCCTTGAAGGTTGATAATAGCTTATTAGAGCCCGACAACAAATCTTCCTTGACCAGTAAAAAGCCCAATATATTCCAAGCCAAGTTTTTCTTTGACAAACTTAATTATTTGCTCACGTAACCAATCTCCCTTGATAAGTTTCCTTGTAGATTTCTATGTTATGTCGTACACACCTTGAAGTTTCACACTCGACAAGTTTTACCTTTAGAAATTTCCTTGTCAAAAGACTCGCATGCTTCAGTTTCGAACAAGGAAACTTTACAATTCGATTTTGTTGTTGTATACCAAAGCAAAAAAAATTGTCAAGGAAAAAGTTGTCAAGCTCGCTAATAAAAAGGCTTTATCAAACGGCTGTGATAAATGCTTCCAATAGAAGTAGCAACAATTCATCACAAGATATAGCCATTAATCTGTAGCATTATTTACTGACCAAAAGACTTATCTCTTGTTGTCAAAATGATCATGATTACTGCAATTGTTTGCGACTAATGTGCGACTGTGATCACTTATTCAATAGGGCGTGCGATAACAGACCATGCAGAAATATATGACAACACTAATCTGGGCTATTGTTTAGTTTATTAACTGAACGAAGGACTCCTCTCTTACTGAAATAATTATCATAATTAGCGTAAATACCTCGATTACTGCGCGTCTATATGTGATACCTGTCTTCAATACAGCCATAGTTAGTCGCGGAGACGAACTGTGATACAACAAATAAAACTAAGCCTACAAGAAACACAACAATACTGAATTACTGCGCGTCTGTGCTGACTGTTTTCAATACATACAATCAACAAATACAGAACTTTAAGAAGATATGTCAATACTGCGCTTTGTGCAAATTGTTTGTTTCAAAAGATCAAACAAAAACAGAACCTTTTAAAAACAGATATATCAATACTGAATTACTGCGCTTATGTGCTAACTTATACCATTCTTGGCTTGCACTGACGTCATGCGACCCATCAGATATACATGTTTTAACCAGGCTCACTAAGATGTTTCTGAGCTTGTAGAGGTTGCAAAAGTACACAACTTGGCGGAATTGTGGAGCAAGAATATATTTCCTAGCCGAGTTATGGCATGACAAACATGAACCGGATTTAGAATAAAATGTACGAGACGGCCATGTTGGTTTCCCACTTTTATACACCAACATGGCGGACACAAATGAAAAGTTGTTAGCAAAGCCAAATTTCCAGTGTAACGTATCGAGTTTTGCTATCGATCCAAAATATTTTAGCTGGGCCAAATTTGGTGATTTTCGTAACCCGCGGGTAGGCCAACGAGATACTCTGAATACAAACACGCCATCATCCCAAACATTTGCAGGACGACTTGAACAATCGAAGCCTAAATCATATAAAAGGCACAACTTTAGAAGACACATATCTTCTATTTAAGTTTTTTCATGACGCCACTCGCAAGCCACGAATACAACAAACAAAAACACAAATATAGCAATGCTGTCAGTTTCAATAGAACTCAGGATAGCATACTTCTGTGTTGACATAATTATCATAATTACTATAATTATGTCTATTACTGTGTGTCTTTGGTAAGTGTTTTCAATGGAATGTAAGACCATAATTATAACAGCACTGATCTGTTGTATTGTTTACTGACCTAACGAGTAATCCCTTGTGGTTATGATCATCCTAACTATCATAATCACTTTTAAAATCTCTTTTTATCGTCTATTATATCGGCCAGAGGTATCAATGGCACTAGAAAGTGTCTTCTTTGTTTGTTTGCTTGTCAAACTGAACAAAGCTTTATATCCATTGTTACGTTCAATACTAGCGTTGCACAATGACTGAGCTAACAGGTATAAATATTCGCGAAACACTCCGTGTAGTCAGTCAGTGCAGTATTTGACACTCGCTAGTACCATCAGAAATTCAGCCCGAAGCGTCATCCAGATTTCACCATGTACAGCAGTCGCGTGATCTTCCCCGATGGGTCAACATTCCCAATCATCTCCTCTGTCAAGCGCCGTCGCCTGGATTTGGGAGAACCAAGCGAAGAGGCCCTGGGACTTATTATGGGTAAGAGATTGTGTTTTTATTTTCTTATTTTACCATTCCAGTTCAGTTCATTTCCTCAAGCAGTATCATTTCTGTAATAAGTTGTAACTTGGCTCTTAGTTTTGCTCTGACTAAGGGTTTTGGCGCTCGAAATATCAGCTGAAATTAACCTTAAACCCTACTTAAACCCAGCGAAATTATAACACATGAAAAAGTCAGTGGGTTTATCTATAATTTGGTTTTAATACTCACCGATGTAAAACACTCAGATTGTTTTAGAAACTAGTCTACCAGATTTTATTTTAGGACGATTTCAAACAGTTCTAAAAGCAAGTTGTATTTGGATTACATCAGGCGAAATTCCACAAAACGGATATACTCGACCGATCTAAAACGTGATAGGACAATACTTTCGCGCGGTTAACAATATTATTTTGAAGTTGAATGTTATAATAAACTATCTGGTATTGCGATTATGTTTGGAATAGACAAGAATGTAGCCATGTGTGTATCTTTTCCAAAATTCATATGAAGAACAAGATTTTTCACCAACTTCCAGCCTTACGAGTTTGGTTTATCTGAGCCTCAACATTCAATCTCACAAAGGTTTTTATTTAAAAAAACATGTGCCTGGGTCGCATATAGCCAATGTGAAAATTCACGGGCTACATTTTTAATTACATGTGTCAGATGTAGCCAATGGTTTTGGCGAAATGTGGCGCATGTAACTGAAATGTAATCGGCCAATTTTGGTATCGGCTATAGGCAACCTGGGCACAAGTTCGACTTGACACAAATAGAGAATGATGAGTGTGACGAAGCTATTCAGCATTAATACCATAGAATCTCGTATGAGCTCCGATTTTTAAAGTTACACTTATTATTTGTGCACAATTAAAAATTATTTGAGGGGGTAGCAGTTGGATCGATCGTGTTATTAGCTTGAAATGCCGTTTTTACACATTCAGCTTCAATCTGTTACTGCTCCCTAACATGGAAGGAAGGGTGTTTAGTCGAACAGTGTCACCGGTTTTAAATGACATGTCTATTGTAGAGGGGCAGCATAATTGAAGGAACTCATTTAACAAACGGAATTACGGTGTTTGTTTGTTTGTCGACAGTGCGCGTTGTTCTGTTTCAACGGGCAAACTCAAAGCAGCGAAAACTACGACACAAAAACGTTGTAACTTGTGCCCACTGGTCAAGATAATTTTCACATTATCTAAATTCCTGATCTCATCGAAACTATGTTTGACTTCGTTTCCAAAGTACATTTTGTTCCAAAGGATTTTTCTCAGTTTTAGTTTTGGAGATAATAACTTTCAAGTGGGTGTACTTTCCTAGTGAAAAGCTCTGTATTCTCAGTACATTTATATCTCATTTCCTGCAGACTGTGCAGAGGTTTTCATTCACAGGTTTTAAAATGGGTCATATTTTCGGGAGTGTTGTTGTTTTCGGAAGTATTTCACTTTGCGTTTGGGATCGTGGTGCTTATTTGAGTAAATTTATAATTGCAGTGTTCTATAGTTGTATGGGCATGCCTGTAGCTGATTGTCTACATAGCTTACATATCATAAACTGCTCAGTTAGTTTTCAAATCGTGCGATGATTCAAAAATAATAAAGCACTGGCGAGAGCTCGAGAACCGCTGAATATCAAACCCTACT
>JANUFV010010018.1:0-12140 GCA_024757865.1 Epizoanthus scotinus
TAGAAACCCTGTGCCCTAGGAACCCTGTGCCCTAGGAACCCTGTGCCCTAGGAACCCTGTGCCCTAGGAACCCTGTGCCCTAGAAACCCTGTGCCCTAGAAACCCTGTGCCCTAGGAACCCTGTGCCCTAGAACTGTTCCTCATCAAAACGTATAAACTCAGTACAGCAGTAGAAAACCAATTTAAAAATAACTTCAAGGTATTACATAATACTTCCGTTTATTCATCTAGCCATTTCAGTTCTTTCCCATCTGGGTAAAGACACAAATAAACAGATGACCAACAAAACGTTTTTAGTTATGGGCTACTTAAATAAATAAATAAATAAACAAATAAAGAAACAAACAAACAAACAAATAAATATAATGTATAATTACAAATTTCTGTAATCACAAAATGCTGTGTTCTACGCGCATTTCAGTAGGAATGTGATCCCGAGTGCAACATAGAAACATACAGTGCGATCATATCAAGCCAGATCACCCAAAGATTTTCCATCAAAGTGCGGTACAGCATTACTGATGTAAAAATATAATTTGAATGTTACCACCAACTTCATTTTGTTTCACTGTAATCAGATAATTAGAGACGATTTCGCTTGACTGTCCAAAACTCGTTTTCATTGCATTGTCAACGCATCTTTTTTACGATTAGTCTATTGACCAATCAGAGATAAGAATTGATGCGTGATTCACTCACGCAGGTCATTGGAGATATTTAGCATTACGTATACATGTACGTCAAACGTGAAAGTTTTGCTGGTTTTTTTTTACGAAGTATGAATAATTCTTGTTATGAAAATAAAGGAAAATATCTCACGTAAACAACAAACGCGAAGTTGCTTACTTTCACGTAGAAACGGCCACACGGGATAAAGTGGTCACGTGGTCATATCTGACGTTCACGTCTCGCGTATACGTATAGTACGCAATTTCTAATGCCACGGCATTGTCATTGCGTTTGCATCAACCTTTAGACAGTTAAGGGAAATCTCTAATATCAAGTACTGAAAAACGTCTCGACGAGCCTCGTTGATGTGGTCGCATTGCAAAGTAGACAGTGAAGACAGGGCAATGTGCGGGCATTATCTTGCAGTATTATAGCAACAACCGTGCAGCCTCAATTCGCGCAAATATCATCCTCGTTATCTCCTGAGTGCTGTTACCCTGGCGTCTTGACATGTTCATCTCAGTTCAGCATCAACAAACATTGCAACGAACAAGTATTTCGTGCTACTGACGTATACCATCATACGTAGTGTGGCAGGTCGTTAACACCCATAAACGTAATAACAGTCACTGTCTGTTAACTATCCGTCTTTCTGTTTAAAACTAAACAAAGTCTGCAAAGTTCACATTCACGTGTGCATATCTAAAACAAAGGTGTAGGCAGTCCACATAATGTTCCATGCACACCAACAAATATCAACGCCAACCGAGGCAACAGCTAAAACATCTGCTTCTGCACTTCCGAAATGCACGAAGAACTGGCGTATGATCCAACATGTTTACACGAGCTCACTGTCAAGTTTACGAGTGCTTACAGCAAGGAAATCGTAACTAATTAATACATCCGGTAAATATTCTTTAGTAAGGACGAATAGGTCTTGTGCAAACTTGATAAAGATCGGTTTCAACAAATCTCTCACTGTCAACAACCTGACTTCCAGAGGGTCGTTCGCTGTTGTTCCTTCACCTTGGCGAGGTAGGTACTCTCTCCTGATAATGGTAATCAGAACTAATATCAGAGTTAAAAGAGAATGGTGTACAACATAAGGTGCTTCTAATAAAATTAGTTGTAGTAGTTTTCTCAGATAATGCAAAGCAATATGGATTAGGAAGAATTAAAAACGTTTGTCCTCAAGACACAACGTTGCTGAAATGTCAAACGTTGTACAACAGTGTACCTCTGGTATTTTGATGTAAGATTGAAACAAAGGTATCAACATGCACATGTTAACAAGCAGCAAGCTGGCGCGAAGCACGAATTGATTTGACAGCGACTGAGATATAAAATTTGTTTGGAATTCACAAATTATTTTCAGTTCCAGTGGGCACATTGAGCAAAAATCCTCTTCGGTGCATTTGGTGAATACTACGCGATAATTTATACCGGGTGGATTTAATTATTTACACATTGTACAATTATTCATTGCACCTCCTTTACCTCACATGCGCCTCACAAAACAGGCCTATTGCATGCATACTATACTACTACCCAAATCCCTTCCAAGTAGCCTAACATGATCTTCAAGGTAACCTGATGAGTGACCAATTATCCCTATCAAAGATGACCTTACCTACCATTTGCTATAACGTGACTCAACATTCTATTCAAGACTACTGAACCTGACCTTTATGGCGACCTAGTATTAACTTAGAAGAAAACATAACATTATCCTCAAGGTAACCAGTACTTTCTCAAGAAGTGACCAAACATTTTAATGATAACTGAATGTTTTACTTTAGATGACTAAAGACATCCTAAAATGTAAACCAAGTGTTTTGTTTGTTAAACTGAACCAATGTTCCTTTTTTTAACACTGCAAACAAGTGGAATAACTTCAGAAAACGTCAACTGGTAACACGTTTGGGAGGAAGACACAAATACTGTTTGAAAAAAGCAAAACTACAGGGGAAGGTCGATTCTCATATGTGTTGTGTGCTTTATTGAAAGGCAATCAACATGTGAATGGATATTATTCAGCAATATGTCCAAAGTAAACTAGCATTCTCTTCTAAGTATATATCCTAATGTTAAGGTGAATTTACGTTTTCCTGAACATAAAACCAAAATGTACCCCAAGATGAACACTACAAATATAGTGCCATTTCAAACTAACCCAGGACCTAATTATCTGATAGCGCTACCCAGCAGATAAATCTTTCTCTAGATGGCACTATCCTCTCTTTGAGCAACATGGGCCAAGTTATGTCACTCCATTTATCCTGTTTTGTAGGTAATCCAATATGTCCTACAAAATGACTAACGTGCATTCTAATTATCAAACAGTCATCCAATGAGTTTAAAGGGGCTATGTCACGGAAATATAAAAATAGCAGGTTACTGTTGTAGGAAAACCTAAGTAAGATTATGATAAGTTGAAAAAACAGTGGATGGTTAAAATTTGGGAAGATTAAAACGGATTACAAACACTCAATTTAAGTTCGGTCCAGGCTGGACATTAAATAAGTTAAATCCATTCGCTGTCAAAATTGTGTTTCTTGTATTTAGACACTTTGTTTTCACAATATATAACAATTTTATCATCAGTTGTTATCCTGTTGAGCTAAAACTTGTTTCATAACTGTGAAGGCTTTGTTTCTGATATGACTAGAGAACATGCGCATTACCGTGACATAGCCTCTTTAAGAGAGCAACTGCTACCGTAGCCACATGTGACTTGTTGGTCTTACTGTAGCATGGAAATGGAGCATCCCATAATGGTTGTTACCTGCTAGTTACCGACACAAATATGTGTTTGTACCTCTTCCTGCTGTATTACTTCGGCAACCTTCTCAACCACTTCTGATATTTGCTTCTTTTTAAATCCTGCCGGGCCACATGTTTCTTTGGCCTTTCTAAGGTGTAGCATAAGTTCAACTCTGTAAAGAAACATGAAAATGACTTCACAAAACAGTGAAAATGACACCTAAAACTAAAGTGAATTCATATATTATCACAGAAACATTTTGTATCCAACACAACAAATTATTTCTAAAACTTAGTTATATGCATTGCTAGAAATATTAAAAAGGGGTTTGAATTGGCCTAACTATAAAGTGGTCTGATGCAATCTAATTCTAAATAAAAGAGATTTGGGACTAAAGTGGGGTTCAGTCATACCCAATGAACCTGGTGACGGCCCTGCAACAATCAAGGTAAGTTATCAGCCCTTGGCTTATACTAGTTTTACCACAGCTTCTCGAAAGCCTATTCACACAAACCCAGGATTAGACCCAAATTTTAAGATTGCAATTCGAACCTCTCATTGATTAGTTGATGTTGTTCAAGCATTGATGACTAACCCATCTTACTACTCCAAGATACAAGTATGTAATAAATGGCAGTTTCTATTCCGCAATAACATTTTAAAATCAGCTTAATTTGGTCTACAAATGTTTATGCATCTACATATGGTTGGACAATGCACAAACTGTTTCAAGTGCACTACCTAAGGTTATTATTCAATACAGCTAGGATTACTAATCACCCAACTTTTTAGTTTAGTATTTGTGTTATCAAAGCAAATGGCAAAGAAAGCTTTAGTTCTTACTTGCTCTTGCTAGGAAACTTCTTCTTTAGTGCAACCATAAGTTTGTCAAACGATGAATACTTGCTCTCTTTAGCAGACTTTGGCGATGCTTCTTTCATGGGAACAGGGTCCACTTCAATACCTGGTGGGGGACGCGCACACGGAACAGCAGCAGCAGAAGCTATATCTGTCTCTGTCTTTCTTGGCACAGTTACACTTTCTGGTCCACCTGAACGACGATGAATAAGAGGTTGTGGAAGTAACGAATTAAGTTCCCTCAAGTCCTGACTTGTTGTCAAAGCCCCATGTAAATCGTGACTTAATTCACTTCCACTCTTTAAAGAGCCACCAGCACAAATAAAGCTCGATGGTTGCTGGGCAGATAGGTGATTAGGAACAAGATCAGGAAAGCCACTTGGTCGAGGCATGTCCGGTGGAAAAGAGCCAGCAACAGCCGACTGTAAGAAAGGGTGGCGTAATTCATGAGCTGAAGACAATGTAGGTTTGTTTCTTGCTTCAGTACCTAGTTTTTGAGTTTGTGAAGCAAGTGAGCTCACATATGTTGAATTAGTTTCACTTTCTGGTTTGATAGTTGATGACACATATTGGCTGTTGAGTGCAGGCATGGCTGGCATCCTTGCTGACGTAATCATATCATAACCTGGATCAGTACAAGTGGATTTTGGCTGCATAATTCCAAGACACGAAGGCAGGTGAACCTGTATTTCTCCAGCTCTGCTGCCAATGGTTGGCCAATTATTAATAGTATGTGGCACAGAACAAGTGGTAGAAACAGCTGCATCCATTACACATCCTAGACCATCAGCGTTCAGTGTCTGTGAAGAAACAAGAGATGAAGAGGTATACAATGTTGAGTTGCCCTGCGTTGAACCTGGAACTACGTCATCAGGCATTTCTTTTTCAATGCCAACAGAGTCTGTGAGTTGTGGAGCACTGTGGACGGCATGTACACCATAATTAAAGTCTGACAGAATGTCCATTTTGTAAGGCTGGTGTTCTTTATTTGACGTAGACACTGCAGTACTCTCCTTTGATTTACGCCCAGCAACCAGTGTCCAGCCATCTGCTGAAACTTTACTCGAAGGTTTGTCATGATGTCCTACTGCCTCTCTCGCTGACTTACTCTGTGCACTACATCAGAATGGACAAATAAGATCATGTACACAACTCATTTCTAGATAAATCCATATGGAATACAATAATTGCTATTTGGATAGGATGGAGGATGGGAATGTGTATTTTACCTATAGCAATGACACATACCTCCTAAATGCGTGAACCAAATACAAGGTAATGTTTCTGCCTTTTCCTAACTAAATTTATTTGGGGAAATTTGACTCTGGATCCTCACCACTTCCAAAGCAACCAAGTTTGAGCGATAGGTCAGTATTCTATTTGAATGCTTATTTAAGGCTGACGAAGAGTCGCTCTGTAGATATGCCGTCTGAATAATGCCATTATTATTCTTATAATTATTATTATAATTATTATTATCATTATTTTCCTGTTTATTGAATTTATTAAGATTTTACATTTTGAAATTAATTATTATCAAATATTTTGATTAACTTGAAATCTTTTAATCCATGATATATATAGCAGCAATTGCGATGTCCTAACCAAGTAGTTGTTGCTGACACAGTCATGATAAATACAGTACTTCAAATCCTGGATGTCTATGTACAAAATCTGAGCTTCAAAACCTCATCTGTGCATACAAGTACGAGTAGTATGAGTACAACTCGAGAGGAAATTTAAGACCTTTTATGACCTAAATCAGCCATTGTGACAAATTTAAAACCTTTTAAAAGCCTTAAAAAAGCACAAACAAAATTAGATTTATTAAGACTTTGTAACGATCCATAGGAATACTGAGGTAGCCACTTACCATTCTACCAATTTGTTAAGTTCCAAATTCAGTGCTTCCAGTCCAGTGATTCTTACGTTCAGCATATCAGCCTCCTCATTCTTCGTACTTAAAGCATACTGTAGCTTGTCCAGACTTCTTTCTTTTGACTTGAGGTTGTTTTCTAGTGATTGAATGTCATCCTCCTTTTGCTTGTTGTCTTTTGTAAGTCTTTTAATTTCTGTTTCTTTGTGCTTCTTCAAAGTTTTTAATTCCTTTGCGAGTTTCTGGAATCCAAGAAAGAATTTATATGTCAGGTACAACAGTGTGTTGTGTGTATCTATTAGGCAGTTCAAGAAAAAATACCAACCTTTCCGAGACCTGGGATTCCTAATACAAACAACATTCTTGTCGTCCTGCATAACAGAATCCACAGACAAAATGGATATTGGATTCCAAACCTTCGGATTCTGGATCCCAAGCTTAAGAATCCTTTGGATCCAGATTCTGAACCTCTGGATTAATATTCAGTATTTTATCTTTATAGATTCCAGATTCCACTCCACTGGATTCCAGATTCCAAAATTGAAAATTGGCCGGATTTTGGATTCTCTTATATGGGACAATTATTGACATGGAATTCCAGTTGAGAAGGGTGAGATTTCTGATAGGAACTTCTGTGTATTCTTTGGAGCTTCCTATGATATCTGTAATTATTTTCAACTGTTCAATAATTGTTCATTTGAACAGTTATTCAAAATGTAAAATCAACTTGCTTTACCTCTATGTGCTCATCTTTACTATCCAATTCCTGTTTCATTTTATCAACCATTTGCTTATGATTCCTTTGAGACTTCACATTTGTGTCCAATTCATTCTCCAGCCTTTCTGAAAGTTCTTCCCGGGTTTTCTGTACTTCTATATACAAATCCCTGTAAAATGCTTCTGTTGGATCTTTTGCTATCACCTCATCCAGTTTCCACTGCATAAGCTCCGTCTCAAAGGCTTCCTGTTTGGCTTCAACTTGGACAGCGCAATCGAGCTTAAGAACAGGCTGTGTTTGGCAACAACGATCCATTGTTTCACTTACAAGGGTTTGGGTACACCTGTCGCGTGCAATCCCACCATCAGAATGCCACGACGGTATCTGATTAAAGTATATAGTGTCGTTTGAAACCCCAATGCCAGGCTGCCAAGAAGGTATCTGACCAATGCTTAAGCCCTTCACTGAAGTACCAAATGTCATCTTTCCTTTATAATCAAAGCTTGGTGGGCAACTTGTCACACCAGTTAAACAGCTGCTAAATCCATCAGCAATTTTATCATCGATAGCTGAAAGATGTTGGAAATGAAACAATATTTTAACAAGGTTTTAAAATATAACTTTTAAAGATCTATTAAACTACGAAAGCTGCTACAACAACTGCAAATAATTTATAACATGGTTTGAGATTATATTGAAAACTTTCACTACTATTGTTTTTTTTGGGGGTAGGGGTGCATATATGTTAGGTTATTTTTAATCGACTGTAACTAATCTTGTAACAATATACACAACCAAGTTGTGGCAATACAAATCTACTTGAATATAAAACGATTTGTGACAGCTTAATACAATTTGCAAAGTTTTTCTCCAAAAAAATACCTAACAAAATACAAAGAACAAAATTTGATTTCCTCTTAAGCAATAGTGCAACTCTCATGGATCCCTGATCTGCACAACTGTATTAAACCTAGCCAACCCACAACCTCCTCTGATGAACCAATTATTCTTCTGCTAAACTTCTACCCTCACATAAAAAACACATCTATATTGTGATTAATTATTTTATCTACGGCTGAATGAGCGAACCAAAATGAAAGAGATGATAAATAGTTTCTTGAATGCCCAAGCATGCTATGAAGTTCAATAATACTATAGTAGTGTTAAAGAGTGTATTAGCATGACAAATAATAGAACGTAAGGACACTGGTTACAAGTTACTACTATAGAGATAGCAAGTCATTGTGGTCTCTTTCCAAGTGGAAACATTTAGGTAACTTTTCATGTAGGATATAACTTATCATAGCATGATATTGGATGAGTTATAGTTGCTTGTGTGCTTTTGAGTTTGTTATCAAAATGGGCTGAGCTCTGCTTCTTCATGCTCAACCACGCCCACAGTTATGTGTCTGTCTTGTTGGGGGCAGGAAATTCAAGAAGTTCACTTTTGTTTTAACCTATTATACAAGAAACTTGTTATCACTTCTCCTTAACATATAGTTTCCATTTTAATGTAGAAAAGTGAGGTACAGTATGGCGAAATAATAGTCTTTAAATGTGTGAGGTTTTAAAAAACATTTTAAATATAATATGGAACAAACACACACCATGTCCACTTCAACAAATATTTGTCGAAAAACATATGGCTATGGTCAGCAACACACTTTATACTTGTAGCTTACCTGGTTTACCTATCTTGATGCCTTTTTGTTTGGCAATCTCTTCAAACCTCAAAACTGGTTCAGAAACCTCTCCATCTGCAAAGACAGGAGCACATTCTTTAAAACAGTTAATAATTTTTTCTGGAAACAATTCCTTAACACTTTCTAGGACCAAAAAACATCTGTTTAGCTCACCCAGTTTACCTATCTTGATGCCATTTTGTTTGGCAATCTCTTCAAATCTGTCCATTGGTTCAGGCATCACTTCAGAATCTGCAATGGGAATTTACATGTTCTATAAAACATTTTGCAATCTTTTCTATTAATTTACCATTAAGGAGTTCAAATATATAAAATTATGAAGTTCTCCGGAATTTAGTGGATATTAATGAATCATTAAATAATATAAATCTAGATATGGGAAAACCAGTTTTTGCCGTTGGGGACAGGCAAGCCCAGAGTCTATCTTGTTTTGAGCAATATCAATGTATGAGCATCATATAAGACTATAACTTGGACCAATAGCAAACTTACATGTAAGCAGTTGCACAGCTTTGTCAAGGGCATATGTATGAGAATATTAAGTTATAGAATCAGTTGGTTCATTCGTTGCAAGTAATAACTATAGCAAGACGCTGCCATAGTTACAGCAAGTTAATTAAAAGTTTCATTAGAAAACGTTTCAATGGCTGATCATGATGTAGAAACAGAGTCCAACTCTAGGAGAGTATCTAATGTCCTGGTTGTGGTATACAAGTGACAGATCACATTTGGGGAATCCCAAGCAGATTCTGCAAAGGAGAAGAAAGGAGTTCCCCCATCTGCCACACTATTACTATAAACGACAATGAAGCAGTGGACAGGACTGTCGATTTACAGATTGCAAATCTGGAAGCAGAACTAGAGGAGCTCACCGTACATATATGCGAAGAACAACACAAACAGAGACACATGGCTCTCCTCCAGTCACAAATAGCCGAAAAAAGGCAGCAACACAAGCGGCAGACAAACAATCCAACAGCCTAACTATTGCAAGCCCAACAGTCGCAGCCGGCAATGTTCCAGAAAGAGCTCAAGAGGTGGGTCCTGCCAACGTCCGTGAGTTGAGAAACTTCTACTATGGCTACGAGGAAATTCCGACACCGCTAGACGGGATCCTAAGACCTCTGTCCCTCCAAAATCCCATGGCACCTGGAGTCGCCACGCCAGGAGAGTCGCAGACAGTGTTCAAGCACACTTCTGGGAGGCCAAACCCGTTGGAGATACGCACATCTAAGATGTTCCTGCACCCCGCTCAACTCCCCAAGTGTGAGAAAATTCTAAAAATTGTCGATTTTGTTGACAATATTGTCCCTCGGGATGATGAGCGAACATTGTCGGATGGGAGAACACTAAGCTAGTAGTTTCGTACGGCCCTAAAAAGCCAAAATTAGAGAATGTTACATTGCAACAGTGGGTAGTAAGTAAGTAACACTAGAATATTTTACAATCTCAATCTCAGTCTCAGATAGACATCCAGCATTATTTAGCAGTAGTAGACATCCACCATGAAAACAATGGAGTTAACTAATAGGTATCAATGGGTTTCTGTACTAAAGTACAGCTACCCGTGGAGTTTTGACTCGAACCATTTACATACCGTGATTTTGGAGCCTAAACGGCCTAACACTGCAACTAATGCCAACACTAACAGGACGTTTCCTAACCAACAATTTGCAACAACCACTAGCCAGGGTTGCACTATTGCACTTATCATTGGCTTTCCTGCGAGTCGACCCCCGGGACACCCGGGGGCTTTTGATTTCAGGGCCAAACAAAGTCAACCAAACCCCCAGGGTGCTGGGCATGAATCTGTGACAAATACCCCGCCCCCGGGGGTAACCGTCGACAATGACATGATATGATTCGTCAAATCCCAATTTTCCATTTGTTTTTCGATCCAGCTTTTACGAATTATGCACTTATACAGCGGCATGGTTTTACCAAAAGGTTTCCCCAAACGTTTGCGATATGATAAATTATTAATATTTATAAAGGTGAGTTTCAGAGACCGAGTTGATGTTGGGTCGCTAGTTGAGAGTTGAAATACCAAGTCACCACGGACGTCACCACGTGGAAGTGAAATACTGCTGACCTATGCAGAACAAATCCTGCGGGGTGTTCCCCTAGGGGTCTAGGCATTTGATACAAAAGATGCACAATTCCTCTCCCCTGTGGGACATTAAATGCGCCCAAAGTTGACTAATCTCCCCGGGTGCCTGCTCGTGTCCCAGGGGTCGACCCGCGGGAAAGCCGATGATAAGTGCATATTTGCCGTAATTTTAACAATGCACGAGGCTGCACTTTTGCTAACTGTAATTACGAACACACTTGCAATCGCAAGGTAGCTGGTGGGAAAGCTTGTGGCTTGTCTCACCCAGGGACACAACATAACAGTAACACTACATTAAGCTCTTTTCAGAAAGGCCCCTCTTCACAATGACTAACCAACTCACCAAGCATTTTGATCAATGTTACCAACATTTTGAGTTAAAAGATATACCAATAAATTACAAAAGCCACTGGAATGTTATATCTAGTGTTTTCCATAATAACTCACTGCAATAATGTATCTATATATAAACAAAAATTAAATGTTTTGTTTATATTCGTTGCACGCCTAGCTGGGTTCTACTCATCTCATTTGTATTTCCCTGTTGATTTTCATTGTATTCAAAACTTTTGCTTCTGGGCTTCTACTTATCTCATTTGTATTTCCTTGTCGATTTTCATTGTATTCAAAACTTTTGCTTCTGGGCTTCTACTTATCTCATTTGCATTTCCCTGTTGATTTTCATTGTATTCAAAACTTTTGCTTCTGGGCTTCTACTTATCTCATTTGCATTTCCTTGTCGATTCTCGTTACATGTATATTACTTACTTTCGTTGCTCTGCTTCCGAACATCTCATTTGAACTTTCATTGTTGATTTTCATTATAATTATTCGTTACATGTGCTGCTTTGGTTCTGCACTTTTTTCAAACTAAAATTTGTTAAATCCATTAAATTCATAATAATTGCATTTCTGGACATATCGCTAAGAACTTGCAGCAAACGAAATTTGCCATATACTGTGATTAAATATAACAGTAACTTTCTATGCCCAAACAATAGAACATGAGGAGGGTTTTGAACATAAAATTATTTAAAAACCCTAGGCTAGCATCTCAGTTGCTACTAAACTTATAGCACTTACAGTTACTGAAGTCGACGTATTCATATACTGCTCCAAAACCTTTTTCTTCATCAGTGCTAGAAACTGAACCACTCCTTGTTCCAGTACGACTTTCTATCAAATGAAAGCACATTTTTAAATGTTAAATGATAATGTGACAACATAATAAAACAACTCTCATTTCCTGTATAACTTCATAGCACTTGTAATCTGCTAACACACATACTTACTCAGGGTTTCAGTTAATTTTACAGGGGTAAGGCTAAAAAAAATTAGAGGTGGCTAAAGAACTTTACATCAGAAAAAGCCCTGGCTAATTTTTCCAGGGGGTACACATCGCCCTAAAAACATCACCAAAATATTAATAGGGTGAAAACATT
>JANUFV010010129.1:0-12138 GCA_024757865.1 Epizoanthus scotinus
TATTGGCATACATGTACATTGTATTATATATATGGTAACCATAAGCTCTATTATGTATTGGCATACATGTACATTGTATTATATATATGGTAACCATAAGCTCTATTATGTATTGGCATACATGTACATTGTATTATATATATGGTAACCATAAGCTCTATTATGTATTGGCATACATGTACATTGTATTATCGACTGACAAACTGAAAATCAAATCAACATACATCCATTGTACATGTCTAGTAGTAAATACTAAAACCTTAAATATGCAAAGGACCACACAATGCATCAATAGACCGTCCTGGGTTATTTGTTGCTGGATCTCTTGTTTAGAGATACACGTAAATAAATAATATCATAATTTAAGTTATTAATAACATTTTGACATAATATTCGCTATTAGAAACAATTTTATTTAAAACTCTAATGAACTTGTTGTACAATAAATATATTACAGTACCGTCCAGAAGAAACTTAACGTTGACCCGCGGGATTGTCCCGTCGTCCCGAGGGTCCATCCCGTATCCCGTGCTGTACGGGATTTATCCCGAGGGATTCATCCCGTTGCTGTCCCGTGGCTAAAAAACGTCTCTTACTGACCCGCGGGATGAAATCAGTGGTGCGTTCGTTTTGTCCCGCAAGATACATGTAGTTTCAATGTCGTTGATTTCTAAAGCAATTTTAAAAGCTCTTGAAGAGTGGCAAGATGGCGAACAAAACCATAGTTAGTCTAGTTCACTAAACTAACTATGACAAAACGCAGTACTCCAGTAGTCACAACGATTCCACGGAGGGAAATGTTTTTGAAAGTCTGTACGACAGAGTTGCATCTGTTAGTCATTTAATAATGATTATTTTGTATTCTGCATGCCTTAAGTCTTGAACGATATTCGATAAATGAAGAACTGCATTAAAACAGCTTAACAACTCGATAGTGTTATTCTTATTGCCGTGAACGAGGCTAGCGACTACAAACCCGGCTTCAAAGCCTTTCTCTATATGAAAGGCGATAAAACAGTGATATTAAACTACTGTATTCCGGTTGGCACTGTCATATTCTTAGTTTATACTTCATAGTCTTCAAATACGACCAAAGAGAAGCTATATCTAATTTAGTAAGTTTGTTCGCTCTCTTCAATGAAGCTTCAACTAGCACTGCACGTGACAAGCCGACAATTTCTCAAAAGTTTGTCACGCCGCCAGGTCTGCGAGCTTAAAAATTCCGCTTGTATTTTAAAAACCGTTCTTGAACAACTAAATAAAACTATTATTTTGAGCTTTGATAGCTGAGTTTCCCCTGATCCGGAATCGCATAGAAGTCTTCGTTATTGGCATACTGTAGTTTATTTACACGGCCACAGCGGTGAAAATATATACAATAACAAGAATCGGCACGTCTTCAAGTCTATGCGAGTTGACAATTATTTCCTCTTGTGTTCCTCTTGTGTAAAGATTTTAGTGTCTTGTTGAATTGAAGTTACTTGACACATCTTACTTGTATAACCATCTGATACTTGAATTATTGCGTTGAGTGAATGATATGATAGTTTGAGGTTTCAGAACATGATTTTACATGCAAGAATCAGTGTTTTTATTTCCACAATTTTCCTCCGTTGCTTATTAAAGGAGTTACGATTTTTTGTTTGAAATCATTATTTAATACGATTTTAGTGCCAGACTGACTCGCACACGTCTATAATCATATGTTCTTCATTCAGAAGTATGCTTCTCGATATCCCAAAAGACAATTCAGCAATTATTTCGTTGATCTGTTTCTTTTCTTTTCTCCTGCTTTTCATTTCTTTGTGTTTTATACTTTACTTCAGCAAGTGTTGCGACGGCGCGTCATTTAAAAAACTGTCTTTTTCATATAGGCTTCTAAATACTTATTTTTTCTGCGTTTGAATCATGTTCCTGTGCCGTGTATTAAAGGAGTTATGAATTGTGCTGAAAAAAATTATTACGATTTCAGTGCCGGGCGCGGGCCGACTTCTACGCGTCTATAATCTTTATATCTGTTCGTGTTTCGAAACTGATAGACAATGTTAATTAACCCTTCTTGTAATAAACCAATCACAGCCAAGCGGTGTGAAGCCACAAACCTCTGGGGACTTGACTAGTTTTCCGTGATTTGCATTTTATTAGTTTTCATGCTTTTGGGGAACAGTAAGTTTTTAAAACAGCAGTTAAAAGTGAAATTGTAATCACGATTTTTCGACAACGTTTATATCAAGAAATTAAGTCGAAGATGAACTGGATCAAGTATGTATTAAATCGAAGCCGAAGGATACTTTCACTTTGGATCTCTTCTACCCGGTTTTTGTTTCGATTCTATTAAACAGTCTAAATAGCATAATGCTGTTAATTAGGAGTATATGACACACAATTTATTTTGGTCATGTATGTAACGACGGGTTGTGTTAAACTCTGGAATTGAAGTCCGTCATGTCTGCTTTTCGTGTCTAGATTTCTGTGAATTTATGCGCGGAAACATAATTGAAAATTGCCACGGGATAAATTCCGTGGCCACGGGACATTACATATTAATTTGAACTGATCCTGTGCTGTCCCGTACAGTCCCGTACTGTCCCGTATGGGACGCTACGGGATTTCTTAAACCAAAAAACCCACGGGATACGGGACAACGGGACGACGGGATCGTCCCGTGGGATTGTCCCGTAGGCACGTTAAGTTTCTTCTGGACGGTACTGTATGTGATAATGGCTATTGGTGTAGTGTTGTTTATGCATAAATTATCACACATTTGCAGAATTTCAGACAACTTCTGGCTGTTACAAGAGGAAAATGATTTTCTTTGTCTGGCATAAAAAAGTACTAGGACATGAACTTTTCCAACATACAAAAATTAAACAATATTACACTCCTAAATATTCTGCTTCAGTTGAAACAGCCCACTTCCTGAGAGCAATACTGTCTCCCAAAATTTCATGCAATCTCCCGGTCTCAGGAATTAATATATTTTTGTCAAATTCTCCCAAATTTTCAAACATTTGTCAAAACTGGGGAAAACGTTACAAACCACTACGTTTTAGCGACAAATGGGAAGATCATAGACGGGTCCACATATCTCATCTCTATTCAGAAACACGTTTTTCAATCACATTTCGACTTAAATTTTCAAAATGTTCTGAGATACTCGCACCTTCAGTGCTCGCAAAATTTCCGTAATTTTCAGTTCCAGAGGTTGGAACGTCTGAAAGTTTCACACTTGAAAGACCATTCAATACCCATCCACAATGACTTGCCCATAGGTGTCTGTGAGGGTCTCCAATACGTTTTACACTGAGGATGTGGGATTTGATATATGTTGACATCAGTTTGTCAGAGGACCATTCTCCATCAAGTTCTTCTGGGTAATTATTTTCTCACTATTATATTGCAATAACATAATTACTGTATGATTTTCAATTATAGTCCTAAATCTCAAATGGCTTTAAATCTTGCACAAAATATCAATTTGGCAATAAGGTAATAATTTATTTTACATAATAATAAAATAATCCTGTGGCATCGAAAATAAACAAAATTAAATGCAAGTCTAGTTATTAAAAGACAAATAAGTCCTATACAAATTTTACTTGTTTGAAGTATATAAAATGAATTGTGAGTTTGTGAAATTAACGTCACGTATAGCCATAGGAGGCTTGGATACCCAGTCATGTACCTGTCTGCAAAAATGTAAACCTTAAAATCTTTTAAAAAGGAAAAACAACAACACCGTTTGGTCTGTCCGTTCGTATTCACTATGACACAATTTACCCACGATCATATGAAGCATTTAGTAGCAACCTTTAGTAGTACAGATTCATTACCTAATATCAATCTTCATGATAGTACAAACCTTCAAACGGCGTTTCTGGGGGACCGGCTATTTCACCCTTCAATCTTGTAAACGATTCATCGATTAATTCAAGCTTAATCGCGCTATTTTGAGCCTAGATGTTAAAAAGGAGATTAGGATTACAATCACACTGTATTATTTGATAATATTCTAATACTAAAGCACCTACACAAACAAATCGAAACCTATGAAACACCGCAAATTCGGGTCAAGTTTGCCATCAATAAGGCGCGGATTCGTCACTCACCTCTTCGCTGCTAACAACTTCACGAAATTCCCGTTTAATTCTCGATACTGCGATATTTGCCATTGAAAAGAGTAAACGTTTATCTAAAGCTAATAGTTTGTTCTTTTTGCTCCACAATACCACAGTTATTTGCGCCACAATTTCACAATTTCTCTTTGCATGCAACAATCTGATCTACTCACAGGAAGTTGGTCCTGGTATATGCCGCCCACTATGCATTGTGGGATCGCTATAGGGCTTTCCACAAGTTGCTCGGCAACTTTTCTTGTATTTCGAGCAACTTCTTCTGTTTCGAGCAACCTTTTGTATTCTGAGCAATTTCTAGTTTTCTACCAATTCTGAGAAATCGGAGTAGCTTTTAGTGCTTAAATTGGCCTTGCTTCCATATTTTACAATGTTTTAGTAGACAATTTATGAATTACTGTGAAAAAAGATCCCAGATCCCCCTCCCCCCTGGGGCAGATCATGGTCGCAAGATATAAGATATATGCATGCAGTCGGGCTGCTGAGGTCAGCGGTTTTTTCTTAAAGAAAATTCAAAATGGCGGACGAAGATCACTCGACTGACTCGAGTGACTCAGGCGAAGAAGGTCATTCAGGTCATTTGAGGGTAGCCGCAGAAGCAGGAGCAAGACTGAGTACTCCAGCGAAAGCGGCAATTTCAAGAGAACGCAAAGTGCAAACAAATCCAGCTGAAAAAAAGCGAAATATCCGCAGCAAAGCCGATCCAGATGTTTTTAAAAATAGTGCTTGAGATAGATTTTTAAAAATCAGCTGAGTAAGCAGAGTTGAAAGGATAGCATGCAAGGAAACGTAAAACCGTGTCCAAAAAGAAAAGCTCTGTTATAAAGCACATTGCATCCCAGAAACATATAAAATCAAAGAAAGTCATTGCGAAAAGCAAGAAAAAAGACCAGAGAATTGTAGGCCTGATGAAAAGAAACGAAGAGCGAATCAAATGAATCCAAAAGGATCAACATTACCCGAAGACATGAGACTGTATCGATTCGAGCTTGTGGAGTCTTTGCTGACTGCAGGAATATCGAAAGTTGACAATCCGAGGCCGTTTCTTGAAAAATATGGCCACCGTCTGACAGAACTCATCTCCCTTAATATTCTCAAGAAAGAGAAGGATAATTTGTGTTACTGTAAATCTGAAATTGCTACAAGTGATAATGTTTCAGTTATTTTTTATGGAAGCACCAGACTAGGGAGAGGCTTTAGCTATTGTGGTGCACTTTCTTGATAACCAGTGGCTTATACAACAGAGGCTTGTGAAGCTAGAGGTTCTGGCAAAGAGCATGAATGCAGAACAACTTGCTCAGCATTTAATCCAATGTGTGGCTGTTGAGTGCATGATTCGTCCTGATCAACTTTTAGCATCAATGAGGGATGGTGCGGCAGTGAATGAAGCTGGTCTGCGTCAAGTCAGTTTTTTCTTAAATTCCAACATGTTTAATGTTACATGATTGTTTTTCTCACACAATTGACAATGTTGGAATTCACTTCGAATTTACATGGTGTACTGAACACAATTTTTCTACTAAAGTACTGGAACACCATGTTCTCTACTACATGTTCTCTCAGTCCAGCTGCCTGCATAGCATGGAAAACAAGGTCAAGAACTGCAATGTGTCTAAGCTCAGAACAAGGTGGTGGAGTAAGTGGGAAGTCCTGAATCTAGTGATGCAGTATTTTGGGGATGTAGAGCCTTTTCTCAGAGAAAATGAAAACTTGGCTCCCTCTTGTCGAAGGCATCTCTTGGAGCTCTTTGATGACTCAGTCAGTGCTCGTGACTTAGAAATTGAACTTGCTGCAATGATTGATGTTGGCCATCACTTTGTTTCAGCAACATATTATCTTGAAGGAGATGGTCCTTGTGCTTTTAGTTGTTATGAGCGATTATCTGTATTTGCCCATGCAGTAGCTGTGCAATCTTATCCCAACACTGAGGTAAAAGTTCAAGAGCATGCAGGTGGGAATGTACATATACCACTATATAACCAGCTACATGTAGTTGCTCAAGGCCAGGCTTGCATAACCCCAGGGTTCAGGTTTTACCAGCAGAAATTCAGTGGTGAATTCCACCCAATGGTACGTGCATTCCGAGCTGCCAGATTGTGCTGCCCAGTGCAGGTACAGGAACTACACCCCACTGCAGCTTCAGTTGAGGAGCTAAAGCTTTTTCCCTTTCTTAACAATGATGCTACAATTGCCTGGCTTGTACATGAGCTTCCTCAGTATCTTGCCATTGCTGATGGTGCATTTGTCGAAATATCAGAAGAAGGAAAAGTGTGGTGGTGGTCAGCACAAAAATGGGCTCTTCCAAACTGGTCAGCAGCTGTAAAGAAGATTTTGCTGGCTCAGCCAAGCTCAGCCTCAGCAGAACGTGTCTTCAGTATCCTTTAGAATATATTTTCAAAGCAGCAAGATGCAGCATTAGAAGAAACTGTTGAGGCATCAGTCATGCTGCGCTATAATGGCAACAAGCAAGGTGTCTTACCTTGATGAGCTACATGTCAGTGCTGTTGTTTACAAAGCCATGCACACAAACATTCAAGATAACATTATTTTATTTGAGAGCTACTAAATAGGTTATCTGTTGACAAGTTTGATACAATATTGTTTACATACAACTAGATAAATGTCGAGTTTTTGTTGCCAGGTACTAAGTCAGTGCCTTGAAAATGATGTGTATTTCTATGCTCTGGTAGTCTAGTACAACATAAGTTGGTTTTAATTAAGGAAAAGTTTACATGTTTTAGCAACACTGATTGCAGTTCAATTACATGAAAATGTTAGAAAATCTTGACAACAGCAACAACAATTTTATTGGCTCATACTAGAATTTTTACAAGATCAATATTAATATTGATGCATAGTCTTTACTCATACATTTTTTGGTTTTAATTGAGGACAAAGTTATTTAGCAATGCTGGTTACACCGCAAAATTGCAGCAAAATGCTTAGAAATCTTACTTTTGTTGTACAATTTGCATATTTTTGCATCAGACCAAACAAAGGAAGAGAGCAACTTGTGAGCAACATTCATTACAAAAAGTAACTCTTGACGGTTTTTTAGCAACTTTTTGAGAAATTACGGGCAACTTTTTGGGAAATCTCAAGCAACTTGTGGAAAGCCCTAACTGCAGGCTATTTTAATTTTAAGGGCAGATGGCTATATTTAGACTACATTAGCAATGTTACTGGTCTTTATCAGGCCAGAGCTAAAGTAAAGTGAAATTAGGTGACAGCTATTAATTACATTAATATCTAAAGTAAGAGATCCAACATCGAGTTGTGCAGTACGTAGTTTTTTGTACCAAAATATCAAAAAGGTGACTGTCTTTAAAACCAATTTTTAGGGTTTTTTCAATTACAACTTTTTTTGCCAAAATATAGGTAAAAGCCAACTTTTTAGAACATACCTTGAACTAGTTTTCGAACTTAAAACAACTTGTTATTACATACATAGGACATTATCTGCCTTTACTACATATGGTTGAAAAATAATGAGTTAGGGTTTTAGGATTATGGGTTATTAGAGAAGGGCCAATTATTTGCAGACATACATGCACATGTCAGTACCAAAGAAAACTTGCGATCAATACTTCCAGTTGGCACGTTCCCGGCTTAAGCATAGCTTTCACATTCAAAGACCATAAAGATTTAAGGCCATCCGACCATATATAAACTGAATTATGAGTACAGTTTCCTCAAATGTGATTGGTTCATTAACCACTCTATTATTCATTAATTGGACACTATTCAGATCAGTAACAAGTTCTGTTATCGACACCGGTTATTGGACATTTAAATGAACCAATCACAACCTGAGTTCATGGCTGACTGTCCAATCACAAGTCGGATAATAATCACTATGACAATTGCAACTTAAACTCAATGTTTTCTTTTCTCTAAAATTGTAATTTTTATAACAAATTGGTTATAGGACTCCATGTCGTCCAATTGCTCTGCTCTTAATGTCTGTAATGATACTTGTGATAAACAAATTGAAGTGGCGCTGTACGCTCGTACAATTTTGTCATCACTCGTATGATTACAGAATAACTGGATGACATAAAGTTTTATTACAATTACTTATTTATTTATTTACAACATTTTTTAAAACTGTTTATGTATCAACCATGTATGACTGCTGACCTGAATTTAGAACTTGTAAGAATCGTCTAAATAGATGGAGGACAAGTGTAGGAAAATAAAATACTAATTAGACGCTGTCCTCTTAATCCGAGTTCTTGGCTTACTGACCAATCACCAGCCAGATAATCATCACTATATCATAATTATAAACAACAACTAAATTAGCCAATATAGCGTTATACTATCAAAACTGATGTGTTTTTCAAAGTAAACAACACTTCGGGGCGTTTATTTTGTTTTTACTTTATTTTAACTGTAATTTTCATAATAGGACTTCGCGTTGCCCAATCCTGTCTGTAATCATAGTCGTGATAACTAAATGAAACTCGTGCTAGGCGCTCGTATAATTTTGTTATCAGTAATTATCACTTGTATTATATGATTACAGACTAAAATGGACTCCACTCAGTCCTGTTATACCGTTACTTGCCAACTGATTGGGAGATATGTTACAATTACTGCATGCATAATAATGTACTTCTTTTCTTTTTTTTTTTATCACATTGTAACCTTAAACGATATATTTCAATTGAGGACAAACTTAGCTTGCAAATTACCCTCAAATCGAGAGGTCAGCGGACCACTACGGATTCGGCCAATAGTCCATTACTCGTGTTCGAGGACGAAAAATAGTCGATATGTATTTCTCTGTCAGTTATAAAGGAAACACGAATGGACGACGGGTGGTTCAAACTTGCTATGTTGTCACTTCAAACTCGAAAATAAATAGAAATATTCGGAATACGGAATACATTTCCGGCTGTGCATTATGTTCCAGGTAGCAGACTGGCCAGAATGTATTTCGTATTCCGATTTATTCCGACAATTTTGATTCCGGAATAGTGCCAAACGAACACGCCCTAAATATCAGATAACTAGATAACCGTTCCAACTACAAACTAACACTGAAGCGTGAAGCGTGAACAGTTAAACATAATATTTGCGCGGCACTACTTTCTAGAACTTTCATTCAGTACAATATGTTTTCAGTATACTATGGGCACTCCTATATTCTTCTATAGGGCGCCGATGGAATGAATTTCACCTGAAGCAAAACTGTTTGTTAAAATTTTAGGTTATCTACTGAAATTTGCACACTTTTTTTATATTCGGTCATTAAAGCATTTCGGATCCTATTTATCTGTCTCACGTTGATAAACACAAGCACTACAGTTGTTCCTTTATGAGCCACAGTTCAGGTATGATTTAGTTCTTCAAGTTTCTTTTGTTTGTTTGTTAAGTATGTGGGTTATCGAAGTGTGACTAGCAATCCAACAAACAATTGAAGTTGCTAGAAATTTCCTATCTCAGAAAAACAAATAATATTTGCTTTATAGAACGTTAAAATATTTCAACAATCTTTTTGGAAGCTTTAAACATGTAGTTCCTGTGGTGTTTGAGTGTTTTTCTTGCCTCACATAGGTCAAAAGGTTGAAACAAATTCACATGTTCCGTTTTGAGCTCCCACATAAACACTCGAAACTCGTACAAAAGCTGACAGGATACTTCAAAACTGGACTCTTTGGCTGTTTTGGCACTGAACTGGCAAACCCTTGAATGAAACCAAAATAACATTGTAACTTGATTACTCTGACGGACGCCCCAGAATTTCGCAAACGTCCTTGCATACTATCAAAACATTTCACGATAGAGGTGAGTAGAATACGTACAAATTATGTTAGTCAAGCCATAAACAATCCAGTAGACTTTAACTGCAGCTTGATCTTTACAACTGTTAACAGCGAGCGATGAATTTCGCCAGCTTGTTTGTATACAAATGATGAATCTTGACAGGAATGATGTTCCAAGCGATGTAGCAACGTCCAATTGAGGTATCGAATTAATTAATGACTCCATTTGAAGTATTTTAATACTAAAAATGCAGAAATTACATAAATTGCAAAATTCAGTTTAGGTATATGACGCTGAATTGCGACACATTTGATCAGCAGTTTTGTATCGTAACCAGATTACGTGAATTTCGCAAATTATATCTACCAAAACTTTGCAGGAGGTATCAGTCTTAAAGTAAGTGAAAACTAGATTACAAAATATGTCTTCGTTTGCCAAGAATCCGAAAATATCGTCTGATCGAGTTTGGTGCGTGGCCTTGATTGAAATGGAAGGATGGGGAAAAAGAAGAAGCGTTACGGGGAAAAAAGGATTGCCGGGGAGAGCGCCCGGTTCAGCTTTTAAGAGATGATAGATTATGATACTTCTCAATTTGACTGTTGTGCTCCTCGACGTCACTCTCAGAAACAGACTATAATGCCCCATAGTATGCTCCAAAGCAGCTATTACTGATGCTCGTAATCATGTCCGTAAATTTGCCAGAAAAAATCTCTCCCTCCCCCCATACGGCTACTTGCAGATGTAATGTATACCCATTTCATACATAATGGCATGACAAAGCTTCTTACGCTCACAGTTAAAATGTTGTAATTATAAGGCTAGAAGGCGAGATGAAAACAAAGGCCAAAGCACAAAATAATATCCTACAACTGCTTAAAAACGAACTAAAAGTAAAAGAAAAACTGAGTTTACGCTCGTTCTGGCAGGAATTGTACTAACAATATTCTATTCCACAGTTATCTGCGAAGACGAAGTTATACTCAATTGTTAACTGAACTTTAAATCGTTTTAACAAGCTGGTTCAGTGTGAGCTGCGTTATAGTCGTGACGAGATTTCCGGTTTATAATTATTTGGTGAGCTTTCTCCGTGACAGGTTTTAGTGCAAGGTTTGAAGATTTTATTGCATTTCTAGCGATTTCAGAAACGCAAATTTCAAAAATTTCCCAGAGACCATGCCCCCGGACCCCCCTAGAAGTCACTCACTCCTTCGGCGCTCGTTCGGTTAAAACAAGCCTGTTCACTTTTTTAACTAATCGGCGGACCCTGCATCGAACTGTTTAAACAATGAACTAATGTCATACGATGCAACTTTTATTCACCAAAGGACAAAATTGAAAAAAGCAAAATTCAGATCACGGTGGAAAAATGCTAAAATATTGTGATTATACCGCAAAAAATCTATTATTCCGGCAATTATTCCGACATAATCAGTCTGATGCTCCAACTATATGTGCTACAAATTATACCGGCATAATTTATCTTCCGTTAAAAACTTTTACCCAGTCGCACGACTTGTTTGTCACCCCAATCTCCTATGTCACGACAGCGCATCCAACCTGACTCGCTCCACATCTGACTGCGGGATTTTTGGATTTGGCGAAGAAAGAAGTTGTTTTGTAGGTGATTACGGGAATGTGTCAATCATTTTTATGTTTATAGTCGTTGTCAACAACATGTATCACCAATGGTCCGGTCATGTTATCCGGTTATCATATGTGGCTCATATATCAGTGATATCGTGATATGTATTGTAATAGGATTCACAGAGCCCACTTCCTAAGGGTAATACGACTGCTAGACTGCTTACTGGTAAGACGACTGAATGGGGTTTGGAATCATACGGCAACAAGAATGTCTCTATTATGATTGGCTGAGAGCATGTCAGTTCAAAATTCCAAACTCGATAGTGTAATTTCATGTAATTACAGGAGTGCAGATATTGTAATTGACTGCTCTGATTGGCCAGTGAGAAAGTTGTAGCTAATCAGATGACAGTTAATGCGCCTATGAACCTGGGATCAAGTGGCAAACAAACCTCCATTTTGTTTGAACGAATTTAAAAAAAGGCTCCCCCCCCCCTTAGTGGGCCATACGGGGAGGCTCCGCCTGAAAGGGGTACATTTTTTTGCGCTTGAAGTATAATAATAATAATAATAATAACATTTATTGGCACTTTGAAAACAAATACAGTTTACATCAGTGTTGTTCCAATAGGTATGGTATAAATAAGTT
>JANUFV010010240.1:0-12134 GCA_024757865.1 Epizoanthus scotinus
AAGCCGAACGAGCGGAAGAACAAAATAGCTCGTTCGTCTTAAAGAAGGCCTGATCGCAGGTTAGTTGCAACCTGAGAATCATACATTTCAGCTCCACCACACAGCACACAATATATAAACCCATCAAGTTTATTTTGTCAGGCGCAAGAAATTACATTAACCGAGTCAACAATTGAGTTGCCAATTTGAATGATAATAATTAGACCCTGGGTACCAGACCATTATCGACAATGCATGAATTATTCTAGCTTGTCCGGTCCCAAAATAATTTTAAAACAACAAAGAATATTACTCATTACATAAGATAATTCAGTAAATAACTGAAACAAGGAAACCCATATGAAGCGATTATCCCCAGCGACATATTTAAAGTAGCATATTTAGTTTTATAGAAATCGCGAAAAGTAAGAAGCATTCATTATTCGCGTCTTTTTATGACTCTTATAGATAAGTCCCGTTAATTTCAATGGATAGTTCGAATATCACACTAGTTTTCTACGTTGAGTTCAAAATAAAGAGTTTGATCGCGTCATATACTATCGTCTAGTTTGTTTTACTTGTACGTCATAAAATTATTTCAAACAGCTCCTCTATCCGTACGCGTTCTGGACCGATATATAGCTGAAAGAACAAGATCATGCTATCAAAACCGAACTTCATTTAATTAACTGATAGTCTCTTGTCAAAACCCAGCCTTGAAATTTCTGTAATGGAATAACTGAAGAAGGAGGGTTGGACGTGGAGTGAGCAACCATACCCCTCAAACAATTCTTGCTATAAAAACATGAGTAACTCTTGTCAATAATTTCGAGCTGAGATTCATTTTTTCTTTAGCTGACACTGAATGCATTATCACCAATGAAAGTAAAGAGAAAACTATTCGGCAGTTGCTTGGATGGAGATGCTACATTCTGCTTAGTCCCCAGATCAACACTACTGTTACAACTGCTATCATCATGCTGCGTATCAGCTATTAACCCAGACAAAGACGGTTTAGAGATCTGCCAGGTAATTCGCGACAACAAAGACTGCACGACAATGAATAAGCTGCGTTGTCTGCCCAGACGATGCTACAGCCATCATTATCATCAGAGGACAAGCAGTGTGTAGCTCCAGAAAATCAACAGGCAGGACGAAATGTACCCAATGATTCGTTTATCCGCATTCATTACAAACGAAAAAAGGCTCGAATACTGGGCCTAAAACATTGTTTCACTGCATGAATGAGCCAAATATTGAATCGAAAACATGGACATCACAGACAACACAACACCTGTACAACTCACAACAACATACCAACATACTGCCTCATGGACGTAACCAAGAGAAGACTCTCTTTGTGCAGCCACTGATCGATAGTTCAATGAACTGCTTAGTTGACATCCGTTGGGTCAGTATATCGCGACATTCAGAGCAATGTAAAGGGAATACCCTAAGATTCACTGGGTCTTAAGGATTCTGCAGTAAGCAAATAGCTTAAAATCAGTTAAAAGAAGAAATTTTGTAACGTTGCGATGTACAAACTACACCTAGTTATATGCACATCCTACCCGAAGCATGTCTTTGCAAAAGAAAAACCAGTAAACAAAGCGAGGCCATATCTATAAAACTGGCCACAATAGCATTGTTTATCCCTTTCTATTCAGAATGAGCTTTTTGAAGTTCCTCTAACAAAGGGGGAAGTAGGGCTGAAAGTGACATATGCAAACAAAGGTTAGTGTGCTAATTAACTAGCCCATTACAAATCTGATATTTAATACTTAGCAACTTAAATTATGACATCATAAATGTCACAAATCAGTTGCCATCCGTAATGTTTCAGTGACGTCAGGAAACTGGCCCAATTGCTTCTGACGTCATCACAACTTTAAAAATGAACTTTGGTCAAATCCATGAAAAACGATCAAAAAGGAAAGAAATTCCCAAATTAAATGTTTCCAAGCCTGTCGTTTAAAACATGATTGCCATGACAACAGGTTAGACTATGTGTACACATTTGGCACATGAAAATGTTCCCCGATGACTACTAGAAAAATCGTAGAGTTGCTGCAATACATCTTAACTGATTCTTAGCACTAACAGGCTGATATCGGCTCGGCTATTTTTAGCCTCTAGTCTCAATAGGGTTAAAATATAGTGTTAAACATCGAATATGGACAACAAAACTGCCATAATTACGTCAATATTCACTACAACTATTATCAATTAATTACTTCAATAAGCACTTGTACTTCAAGAAATGTCAAACCATCTGACAGTAACGACGGAACAACCCATCTTAAGATATCCTTGCGTTACTTATGTTAGTAGGAAACTGCTACCCGACGACACTGTCCGATGGCTTGTCTTTTCTCTCTATCTAGCTCGTCATGTGTGCAGTGCCAAACCTATCAACACAGGCTATACAACTCAACAACTATAATCTCCCCTGAATAACATTACCCCAGCTTGCTAAGGCCAGTCAAATACCTTATTATCATTTCGCGATTTTGACGAATCACCGTTTTTCAAAGTAATTAAATTTCGCGAATCAAGTACAGGTAACTGGTGCTCGTTTTTTAAACTTCCATTTCTGTATTTTATTTAACCACAACGGAATAGAAACGCGACAAGCAACTGATCACTAAATTTCGTGTCTTTAATTTTCGCGGCAACTTTTTTTCGCGAGACTTTAATTTCGCGAAATTTTTTAAATCGCGAAAATCTCGAAAATTAAGTCTCGCGAAAATAAGTGATAATAAGGTAGGGAAAACGCTTTATAGGAGTCAAGTGGAGGATATTCTGTACTTGAATGATTCTCATACTAAAAGGTGAAATCTGAAATATAAGTACTACTTATCTTCAATATACTATAGAACACCTGGCTGTATTAAATCAAAACTGGGAGTGCCCAGTCTATAGCTATATGTACAATTTGGTCAAAGGTGCGGGAAGAAGAACTTAGCGTTCGCAGCTGTGTCTGGTAACAACTGTTGATTCCGGTGATGTGTTTGACCTGTTCACTAAGACGATTGTGTAGATCCAGGTGAATATTCATGACCATGAAATGTCACACCAACTGGCACATTCAACTATTTTACGTAATAACTATTCTGATATTCTCTATCATTTACACCACGTAAAGGTTAACATCCAGGGCATATATTCAATCCATATGGCATTGCCAGCATGAGAAATAACCCTTGGACCCCTATATTTAACTCCCGATGTTAAGAAGAAACCTTAAATTACACATAAACGAAAAACGTTATGGTCATAAGAACAACAGAACACCCTGCCCTCCCTCCCTCCCTCCCTCACTACCTGCCTCCCTCCAATTACTTTTGTGCGAAAGCAACAATTTACTAATTTAGGCCTATCAGGTGCGAAACCAGACCACTTCTAACCAATTTGGATTTCTTTGCTTCTACCAATATTTTAGAATATTACATTTTAAAAATCTTACCAGGAAGCATGCTCCCAGGCCCCTTGGCGCTGAAAAAGTTGGAAACCAGTCATTTTTTTCCTGGCTCCGCACCTGCCTAACAGTGTAACTGTAATTGAACTGTACGTAATGTACACAACTAACTGATAAATATTTTCTAAGCAAATACCTCGACGTCAATACGTCAATATACAATTATAATATATTAACCACTTAATTTTTGTCTAAGTGTAACTGATATTCACTTAAATATAACGTAATTTACTTTAACTTTTGCATAATATCAAACATATCATTTAGGAAAAATAAACTATTTTGAAATGTCAACACAAATTGCTCACACGCAATACAATCATGTACCCTAATTAAATTCCTCAAAACACTTTTGCAGTATGAACAAGAACAAAAAGAAACAAACAAACAAGGAATAAGTCACTCAAATTACTCAAAGTTAAGTTGTTAGTGTCAAATATTCTGTGATGTGCCATGCAAAAGGAAAACTTTTACATGTTACGAGTACAGGAGATCCACAGGAAACGGCACATTTACGATTGTCTGAACGCTAAAATAACTTAGTATCTACCATCCTCATTCTGTAACTTTTTTTGGTTTAGATTTCTAAACATATTAGGTATCTTTTGTAAAATATAGAAAATTTGCTGATAACACAGATTTCTGTGCATGTGAAATCTTGTTACATAATTGTGCCAACGCACGATATGAAATTAACACCACAGGTCTTAATTAGCTAGTTGGACCTCAATAATCCAAGCTGTGTAACCAGTAACAAACCGAGAGGCGGCTGTTGGTTTGGTGACTCTCAGTACCTCTTCATACCCAAGCGTTTTATCGACTTTCTTCTTTCGATGAACCTTTTCTGTTGGTCTATGTTGCAGCCAGAGTGAAGTTAGTAGCCAAGCGAACTTTGGTGGATACTAGCTTCTTCGGTTTTGTGACTAGTTCCTCTTGCTCTCTAGAAGTTTTCTTGACAGTAGTTTCCGACGCTGCTACAGCTGAGGAAGTTTGGAATCCCTGCTCAAGAGCGGAAACATGAACTGGAGCGCTCCTGCTTCGTGTTATCTTACATACCTTCTGTGCAACCACGTGAGAAACTGGGTATGGTTGAGTAGCATCTTTACGAGACTGGTGACGAGCCACGTTATTGCTAAATATAGCCTTCTTAAGGAGGGCTTCCAACTCTTCAAGGTCTGAAATGGAGCGGTCCATACTCTTTGACGATATATCTTCATGTGGGTCTCTGCCCCTGTTAATTAAAGAAGCGACCTCAAGGTCTTCTTTCTCAAAAGAACAATCTTCTTCTAATCCAAAGGATTGAACTGACTCAGGTAATTCGGCGAAATCTGAGAGGCCAGTGAGAAGTTCATCTGTATCAAATTCTGTAAAAGATATCAAGTCCCCTACAGGAGAGGGGTCAGATATAGCAGGTATTATACTGGGTTCGGGAACATACACCGGGACTGGACTGCTCAGCCAGTTGCTTATGGATGGTTGCAATTTCACTCCACCCGAACAGTCACCATTACAAAGATTGATCAAATCTGCAACAAAAGAAAATCTTCCTCAATTCTCGTTCTTTTTCTGGTAAAAAATAAATGTTCCAACGACCTCAAGAAATTGATCCTAATATCTCTAACTAGTGTTAGTAATATATAACAATATTGAGAGCTGAAAGTCAAAGGCAATATGGTATTCTTAAGTCTTGTTAACATTGAATGACAGTTTCGTTATTTACCTGGTCCTTGCTTGTCCATGCTTCTTTTGTCTTGGTCTTCATTCTTATCAACAAAAGTTTCGTCTAGAAAAGAACAATTATTACAACATCAGTGACAAAGGAACGACCACACCAATAGTTCGTTTGTTGTAGGTTATCGCAAAGATAATCTTCACACATTTGAAAAGTGAATGAGATCTTACTAGAATTTATCCAAACCATAACCCAACATTTTGGCCACGTGGAGTACAACATGCGACACACCCAACACACACACACTACATTA
Organism: Epizoanthus scotinus; assembly: GCA_024757865.1. Lineage (NCBI taxonomy): Eukaryota > Metazoa > Cnidaria > Anthozoa > Zoantharia > Epizoanthidae > Epizoanthus > Epizoanthus scotinus. The sequence continues at coordinate 5,443 of JANUFV010010240.1, forward strand.
CTACAATAACTATTGAAGCAGAACAAAACGTAAACTCGTGAAACTAACAAAATGGAATAGGGGAATAGCCTTGAAAAGAGAAAAGATGAAGAAACCCATGTTTTTAACTGTCTTTCTTGTCCCTCTTTCTCTATTTTGCCCCACTTCTCGCACATATGCATCTGTTCACTAGACTTGACTTCTGCAGTAATGCAAAACGTTTCGATAAAACTCCACACGTTTTCCCAGCTATAATTGTAGCGTCCAAGTGATCAGTTGAAGTCCCAAACCCCATCCAAATTCTTAAAGAATTATACCTTCTTCTACAACAACTGAATCAGAATCCGATTCATTGTTGTCAATGTTGCTAACAGCACTTGCAGCTTCTTGCTGTCTTGATGGCGGCCGTGGCAAACCTATATATAACATATGAAAACAATTATTCTCGTTGTTGAGGGCAAGAATACCTACAAAGAAAGATCTGTCCTTTGCTTCCTCACAAAGCAACTGGCACACTATTTGCGTTTCCTGCTCTCTTTAGTTCAACTACACGTTATCATGAGTATATAGAGTCTATGGCATATAGGTTGAGCACATTCATATATCGAGAGTTTCCAGGTCTTGTTCAAGCTCTTTCGTGGAATTTCTTTTCCCAATGCTGGAGTTTTCTAATATAATATAACTTTACATAAATCAAGATCAAAAGGAAAATTACATACAATAACATTATACACTGATGAAGTTAATTCAAGTTTTCCTTGGTCAGTAGTTCCAGCTAGGATATTCTCTATACCACTGAATATTCAACGAAAGTCGGTTTTTGTTTCCAATAAAGTGTGAAGCGTAGTTAGCACAGTTGGTACGAATCCAGACTGTTAACAAGGAGGTCCCATGTTCAATCCCCGGCCTTTCCAAAGGTTGTATTTGTGCGAGCTTCTTTTGCCACACCGACAGGGACGTTAAGCCGTTGGTCCCACAGCGGATGAAGAGCCACTATATTGAAATGCCGTCTGGGTATTGTCATTATTATTATTATTATTATTAATAATATATATAATGTATTAATATCCTTCATTAGTGGAAAACAGACTTGAATATTATTATACATCGTGCGAGTCCCTTTTTATACAAACAAACTTGTTTAAGTAATATCCAATACTACTAATAATCACTAACTTGTCACTGTCGGTTCAATGTCCAGAGCAAGCTCTCCTTGAACAGACACAACCATTTTCTCGGCACCTTTGCCCAGTGTCCGCACCACATGCGGGATTGCATTCAGTACCTCGGCAATACGACTGAAACCATAATCAGAAGCTCTACACGGTCTACCAAATCGCTGCTGATATGCAGGTGCAAATCGATTCAAAGACACGCACCCATCACCATGAGACAGCAATTCGTTGGTCTCCAGTGCAAATAATTGAAGAGGGGTTAACTGGATTTGGGGTGTTGAGGCAGAACCCGCATCCTGTAAAGCAAGGGCATGAAATACTAGAAGTGAGTTGCACAATTTCAATAGTATAATAGTAGCAATTGTATTAAATTTACAGAAAGAACAAGGGCTTTCTATTTGTTTTGAAGTAGACATTCATGGATATAAAGTTGCTCTCTGTGACAACAAAGTTTCGGAGTAAAGGAAATACGCTTGTATAACTGGTACTGCATTACAAAATAACCATCTGCACTGAATTGCCTTACGTTGCTCGGGATGTACATTTTCTAGTTTTCAATATAACCAAATGCCAGATTGTCTCCCAAGGACAACATTTATTCTAAATCAAATGAAAACGAAACGAAATAACGAAAACGTTCATAAGATAAACTAGAAATCTTTCACTACTAGACACACATATAATTTCACTGTTTGCCCATACTGCTAATACTGGAAAGTGGAATGCATTACAAATCTATCCTGGAAACTATAATCTATATAACAACACTACATAGAAAAGCGAATAAAATGGGAATTACACAACTCAAACATTTATCTGTATATATAAATGCAAAAATTCATCCAAGTCAAACTTTGCAAAAGGGATGGAATATCCTGACAAGAAAAAAATAGAAGGTACTCTATGGATATGAAGGGAAAAGACACAAAGAGAGCATGGACGAGACAAGAGAAGAAAGACAAAATACAGGAAAGAGGCAAATAGTAGGGGTGAGATAATGCATGGCGAAAAACTAGAATCCACACGCAAATACATGCAATGTTAATAGTCTAAAATTCACACCTTCACAACAGCTGGTATGGCCTGTAGAAAATCATTCAGATTGGTGAATCCACAGTTCCGGTACGGCAGCTGACAACCAAATAACTTCTTGTACTCGTTATGGAATTCTTCTATCCGTAACGGCTTATCTGATGCGGACTGGGAACTGAATACCTTGACAGTTTCACTTGCAAACAACTTTAGAACGTACATCTGCTTTAGCACAACCACTTTCATCCTAAAATCTCCACTGCCAAGTACCTGACAAAATAATGATACGAAGAAACTCTATTAGGTATCTATCTAGCACATAGTTACCTAGTCATCTCGTTCCCAAAGCGTTCTCTTTGACCTGGGGAATGGAATAAAGGGACTGCAGTTATAGCTAAACAAATCAAATAACAAGATTGAAACTTGTGTTCCATTTCGTCAACTTACATACTTTTCTGAATTATTTCATATCAAGCAATAATTATTGTATTAAACAGAAAACACACAAATACGGCCACTAACTTTAGATAGTTCCTTGTTTCGAGATTGGGCAAGCATTCGATAAAAACATAGCGAGTTCTGAATGGTTTTTAAAAAAGAACGAGTTCAGTTGAGTATTGAACAATTTGAGATTGATGAAACATTCTCATTTAGCGATACGTAACTTACTAAGTTTACTAAATTTGTAGTAGATAAATTGTAACATATACTTCGGCAGATTACCAATTCTGATACCAGGTGGAGGAGGGAGGTCGGGTATTATATTTTATGGGTTGAGGACCGATTTGTATAAGTTGTAGCACAGCTTTTCTCTTCTGTTATATTGTAGGCAAAGCTCATGGAAGGCATTGGCATAGGAGAGATGAGGGATGACTATCTTGTGTGCTCGGCATTAAATGCTTACAATTTCATTCCTAATTTCAAGGTTTGTATGCCAAACAGTACATACGTACTCTAGGACTGGCCGAAGAAAGTAGGAGATTTTGACAGCAAATGGGCTTAACTTATTCAAAGACAAGCCTAGGTGCAAATTCATTTGAGAGTTTGTAATCCATTATAATCTTCCTCAGTTGTAGCCAGCCACATTCATTGCAAAAAATGGCTTAAATTGCCGTGTCATAGACCCTTTAACCAGTAGAAATTCCTTCCCCAGGCCAAATTGCAATTTAACAACTATATCAACCTCATATAACAGAGCCAGCAGGCAATTTTTCCAACCCCAACTGGTCACCTGAACGTCAACGATGTAAATGAACTTATATGTGATGATTCAGCACAACATGTTTTTGCAAACATGGACAAAGTCCGTTTTCATTTTCATGTAATTTCGAGAATCTTGCTACGAAGCTAATCATAAATCATCGAAGGGATTTTTGTCTAAACTGTGGGGAATTGTTGTTGTAAAGACGATTCTCTACAGAATTATTCAGAATTTTACCAACCTCCACAACATCCGGCATCTCGTTCATTAGTGTTGTAAGGTCTCGGCAATGGTACTCCTTGGGTCTGATATAATGGCCATATTGCTTGTGGAAGAGGTCATTTAATGCAGATATTGCCACTCTGCATCCTGTATACCTCATCAACACTGCTGCCAATTTGTTAGCAAATTTCCTGCGTTTCTGTGGCATTTTTCCTTCATAAGGAGGAAAGACATATATGTAATTACCATGTATTGACACTTCTTCTAGCATTCGTAAAATGTTTTAAAACAAACTATCGTAAAATCCCAATCGTAAACACAGAGTTTATACAAATTCGTAAAAACTAATATTGAGCGCAAGTCTAATTAACAAACAATAGTCAATAAGGAAGAGAGTGAATTGCTTGGAATCATCCCCCAAACAAGAGCAAAGTGCTTGAGGGAGAGCATAGCACAACGGAAAGTTACCAGACTGTTGGATTTCAAAGCAGGGGCTTGTAGTCAGGATTTACAGTACGGTATAAGGTCATCATAAGGTGATGATAATAACCACATAGGTTATTATCATAAGGTGATGATAATAACCACATAGGTAAAGTGAAACTTACTCTCTGTAGGGGCAGGTACCAGTAGAATCCGGTCATATGCTGATCCTCTTAGCTAAAAGATAAAATCAATATTAACTCCAGTATGATTTTGCTGTCACATATATTAACTGGTCATAGGAATATACAACTTTCCAATTATAAGTTATGTACTTATACAGCCAGAACCTCAAAGACAACGGACGATATCACTTCAGCCATAAAATATCCATTTTCTAAAGCAACACTGATATACACTCATTGCATGGTATAGCCCTCCAATTAGGCATGATGTATTTTCGAGAACATCATTTGCATGTCTTGGTTCATACGAGAGCTTCAAACTCCTCAAAGCATCCATTCACTTACACTTTTATTTATTTATTTCCCATTAAACAATATTCTAACTAAAAGTAGCATATTCATTAAATATCTGGTTCCGAAGTATATGAAGAACATATTTGGTTGAGGTTGTTAGCATTATTCTTTAAAATGTTTAAATTTTAAATCAAACTGAGTCTGTTAGATGCCCTTCATGGTGTCAAGAGCAACGGATCATACATCTGGTGGTGAATAAAAATATATGATTTTGGAATCTCAAAAAGACGCAAATTCATCTTTTGTCTTAGGTTCACCCCTATGTGATAGGGATTGTCTATCAAATTTAGGATGTTCCGTTCTCTTTAGGAGCATGTAATGGTTGACAGAGAGGTGTACATAATACCATACTAACAAAATACAAGTGGTTTATTGGCATGGCACACAACCAGGAAAAAGCCGCAATAAGACTTACCTGTACTTCATCTCCCAGATTATGAACCAATTCCTCCAGTTTCACTTGAGCAATGGGGAACTTACGATTATAGAGCTTGCGGTAAGCAGCAGGCAGCCGGTTGATCAACAAATATTGTCCTTCCTGCTGCTTTAACAGGGCCAACACCTCGCCTGCTATATCCTTGAGAGTCACCTTGTCTGGCAACACTAAGTATCTTGTGCCTTCGTTCTCTACGAACTGAACAAGAACAACAATAACATTTTTTTTTAAATTTTAAATCATTAATGATATCTTTATTAACACTTTATAAAATATACATACAAAGTTCAATTTCACTATCATAATTTGTTAAAAAAATATTGTTAAATTTTTTTTTACATGTTTAAAGAAGACGTAGGAATGAAAATTGGGAAAAAATCTAAGAGTGTATATACACATTATATAAAACTGAATGAATAAAAGTCCTAGTAAATGGATTCTTGTACAGTTTCAGTGTCTATGTCAGCATTCTTGACAACAATAACAATAATAATAATAAAGATTGGCAATAATAATCAGGAAAGTCGAAATCAACTGTAGCTGCCTCCGAAAGCAATGATCGTCATGCAAATAAAGAAAAAGCTAACTCCTTTAACAAACATTTTGTCTCCGTTGCTGCATCAATCATCCAAGGGAATAACGTCTCCGAAGCTGATTTATCAAAGATAAAAACATTTGTTGATGGAAGAAAACCGGGCACGATCAAATTCGATATCCCACTCTTAGACGCAAACTCACTGAATAAACTTATTAGCTCAATTCCTAGAAACGCTGCAACGGGACTAGATGGAATCAGTGCACCTCTACTAAGACTCATCGCCCCCGCTATCCTTGACAGCCTTGTCAAAGTTCTGAACTGTAGTATTCAATCAAGTGCTTGCCCTTCAACTCTAAAGTCGGCACGTGTCACACCTATTCACAAGTCTGGATCATTTTCCGACCCCAACAATTTCCGACCAATCTCAGTGCTACCGTTACTGTCGAAGCTTCTAGAAAAACATGTGTCCAGCCACCTCATGAGCTATCTCCGTGAATACAAGCTCATCATTTCAACACAGTCTGGCTTCCGATCATTGCATTCTACTGAATCTATCCTGATTAAAATGACTGATGACTGGCTTGAGGCAATGGATAAGGGCAAGCTCACTGGAGTGATTTTCCTTGATCTGCGCAAGGCGTTTGATTTAGTTAATCACGACCTGCTACTGGCCAAACTACAAATATACGGCTTTTCCCCGTCGGCTTTAAGGTGGTTTAGGAGTTACTTAAACGACAGACATCAGCAAGTGAGCTTTAATGGAGAACTGTCTGAACGCGAAGTTCTAAGTTGTGGCGTTCCCCAAGGCTCAATATTAGGACCAACTCTTTTCCTGATGTTTATTAACGATCTACCATTGTCATGGGAAAATGAAAACGGTCTATTTGCTGATGACGCAACGTTGTACGCCAGCGGCTCAAACCTGCCAACCATCCAGGCAAAACTACAACGGGACCTTAGTAAAACGGAGGACTGGACAAAAGAACATGGCATGGTGGCTCACCAGGACAAAACGAAATATATGATCATCGGTACTCACCAGAAGATATCCCGCTATGAAGACTGTTCACTTTCACTATCGTTAAACGACAAACAACTCCAAAAAACTGAAAACGAAAAATTGTTGGGTATTCACATTGACCCAAAC
>JANUFV010010351.1:0-12132 GCA_024757865.1 Epizoanthus scotinus
ATTGATGTAATGCGCATTTGAAAATGCTTAAATTGATATTTGCGCAATATAAATAAATACATTATTATTATATATCGTGGCTTGGTGGGGAACAACGCGGGTTAAGTAATGAAAGATAGATGGTCACCCAGTTGCTCGAAAGTGGGTTAACTTTAGCCAGGTGTTACTGCTGCTCTTAGTATAGCTATAAACTGATTTAGGAGCACATAATTTCAAATTACACCATTAAAGATTAAAGCCAAATTTTAAATTGAAATTTTGTCATCTAGGAATACTTAATCCAGAGCTTATGAAGTATTGTTAGGACAGCTCGGGAACCTAGTTACACAGGTCCAACGTGACAGGTCAATTCAGTATATAAGGAAGTACAACAAACTTTGTGTTAACATTTAGACCCTGGGTTAAGGTTCACCCATTTTCGGACAACTGGGCCCTACAGTACAATGTAGAAACATTTCAGAACTTAAACAAATTGCAAAGCGGAAGCAGGAGTTATTCAATATGTTTTATGGGTGTGAGTAGTTTACTCTGAAGTAAAGATTGATAAGATCCATATTTCACTGGCGCAAAGAAATGAAGAATATATTTCACTTAAGTACCGGATGTATACTAAGAACCAAATTTTCCGAGGTCTTTGATACATTTCCAAACTTTCCTAATAACACGACTACAAAAACTGCAAAATAATTTTCTAGTTTGGCCTAATATTTTTTATAAATTTTTTGAAAATTACCAAATATTTTCAAAAACAATTCAAAAACTTTGTAGTTTTTGGGAATATGTCAAAAAGTTGCCGACGTTTTTCGAAGATTTTACGAATATTTCTGAACATTGTTCGAACCGTATATAATTCCGTGACAAGAACGATGTCTCAAGCTGAAGCTGAACTCGTGAAACATTGTTCTTGTTACCCGAAGTATCAATATCTTTCCGTTACAGTTTAACTGAATATCATCTATATAGTCAATATTCCATATAATGTGCCTGTAAGTTACTGAAACAAAATTACTTGGCAAGACATAACCAGATTTAAAGCTCTGTCGATATAGAATTATGTCAGGTGCTGATCTCGGGCTAAACATAAATGTTAAAATGTAACATCACATTTTTTCGACAGATGGCTAAAAGGCGCTGTGGACGGCCCGACAAGAGGAAAAAGTGGTTTCGGAAACTAAGGAGAAAGCAAAATGTAACATCGATAAAGAGGAGACCTGGATACATTCCCCGAAGGCCAATAATTCGGGAACGAGAAAAAAGATTCGTGTTGTCGGGCCCCTCCTGGAGTAAAAAGTCACTGAGTTACTTCCTGAGCTATTACGCATCACCAGTCCTCTCTCATTCCCAGCAAGACACTGTAATAGCGCGTGCGCTAAAGTTCTGGTCCGATGTCACATCTCTAACCTTCACACAAGTATTCGACAAGAATGTAGCAGACATCGATATCAGGTGAGGACAAACAGTTTTAGATTCTGCACAACATATCTGTGACTCCTAACCAGAAGGTCTCGGCCTTACCGAAAGTTGAATTTGTGCGTAAGCTATCTTCAACACCGTCCGTGGACAGGGACGTCAATCAGCTGGTCTAGTCTCGCGACATTCTATCAGGGCACTTGAAAGAATTTACGCACTTGTATGAATAAGATTACGCTATTGCTGGTGTTGTGGTCAGTCACCTCCTCTCTACTCTATAAGTCACTGTATATTAAGATCATGTATGGATAAGAGTAGGCTAATGCCGGTATTGTGGTCTGTCATCTCCTCTCTACTCCATAAGTTACTGTATATTGAGATCATGAATGGACCGTATAACTGCAGCCTACAACATCTTCATTGCGTTCGGTCCGATCTCTGTGCTTCTGTAATGAGTATTTGAACATATTCCCATACAAAGTGCACAATATAAATGGAATACCATTACCATTATGCAAACGCATCTTCGGTTTACAATATCTATTTTATTGCTTTTCATGGTCAGTTTTTCCACTGGAGATCACGGAGACGGATTTCCCTTTGACGGACCCAATGGCGTCGTAGCACACGCAGCTGATCCCGAGGACGGTCGGGTTCACTTCGACGGTGAAGAGAACTTCACGAACGGGAGCAGTGCGGGTGTGAACCTTCTGTTTGTAGCGACCCACGAGTTTGGGCACAGCTTGGGGCTGGACCACTCGCAGGTAGAGGACTCCATCATGTATCCGTTCTATAAACCGTTTAACCCCAACATGACGCTGCACGCTGATGACATTGCAGGAATTCAAAAGATTTATGGTGAGTGATTTGTGACTGTGGTTAAAACGTAGATTATAATGATTATAATAAATCAACACAAGGTATATCGCAAATGCTGCAATTTGATTGGTTCCTCAACTCACCTAATAATATTATTATACCTGCTGTTGCAAAAAATCTAAGATGGCGGTATCTCGATTGGTCGAAATGACAAAAGAAAAAATTGACAGGCTAGCAGAAAACGAGATATAAAAACCATAATCATGAAACTTTATGTTGAATTATTATAAAGCAGTTATTTCGATTGGACGTTGCTTTCTATGAGGAGTTAGTCTACTCAGGGAAGCGCCTCGAGGACTAACAGCTCATATAAATAATAATAATAATAATAATAATAATAATAATAATAATATATGGCGCCAATGGCTGCCAGTTACAATGTAGGTACAGACCACGACACCGGGATCACAACCCTGCTCTTATCGACAAGTGCGTGGGTTCTTTTAAGTCCCCCGATATTTGGATAGAACGTCGAGAGACAAGACCAACGGCTTAACGTCCCTGTCCACGGACGGTGTAGCGAAAGAACGTCGCACAAATTCAACCCTCGGAAAAGTCCCGGGGTTGAACCCGGGACCTTCTGGTTGTCAGAGATCTAACCGACTGCGCCAACTACGCCGCCTCATCGAATAACTGTTAAATACACCAATATATACGAACATGTAGGAATAAATACCAAACAATTTTGTATGGACAAGATATTATGTCTTTTGCATCCGAGATACGGATGGATGCGAGAGTCTTAGGCAGCTAACTTTATACGTATTTCGGGCACACAGTTTCTATGTTCAAATTGATAATGGAGAAGATCAAAACACGTGCTTTCTAGTAGTGTTGGGTATAGCTTCAATATTTACAAAACTCGAAAACAAAAAGCCACTGTCCAAAAAACAACATTCTATGTCTGCTTTATATTATTCTGTTCTATTTTATAAAAAAATATGTTCTTAAATTGTCGCTGGGTGCCCCCTGAATAAGGGTTAGGACATTAGGGGTGGTACTAAGCGCTGACACGTGACAACGGCGCTTGGTGAAAAAAGTGGATCTTTGTAGGGCGCGTGTTTTGACTTTCTCTCTTAACACGAGCCTAGCGAAACCTGATAAAGAAGAGATATCGTGGGAGAAATAGGTCATTTTATGGTAACTTGTGGGTAATTGTTAGCTCAACTAAGACTACCTATTAATATGCGCTAATGTTTTGTTATTACAGATATTACACCATATATTAAAATAGGTTAACTAGCTTCGCTGCATAAAATAGATAAAAAAAATATAATTTCGTAAGATGTTGGTACCGCGTCATATATACGGATATCTACGTTCATGTCATCAAAGAATATCTTTACCTTCCGTTCGCCGTCAGTTAAACGCAAACATACGTCTGCTTTCGCAACGTATTCCGCGAGGAAAGACCAATGGGAAAATATTCTCTCGTTCAGACCGACCAAAGGAGGTTATTAAAGGCAATGTGTCAGCTGATAACAGCTTGAGATCTATTTATAGACGCTGCGGTGTCCCAGGGTTTGGTTTTATCATGCCACGCGAATTTAACCAATATCAGACATTACAATTAACTTGAATTAGTCATAATGGGAAATACTGGCTCAAATTAAATTCCGTTTGCACCATAACAAAGCTAGAGACACAAACAATATGCCTTTCTTGTCAATTTTTTTAAATTATAAAACATTAGGCCTTAATTCTGGTTGGGACAGACGCAGAAATAAAACATTTCAGATTGTTGTTTTAGAGTATTCTAAGGTTTTTTCCCACCATAGGCTGGTTGGTTCACAGGCAGCCCAATCTTGTAATTCGAGTATAATCGACAAATATGGACGCGATTATAAGACTTAATTTGTATGAGAAATTTATCCGTTTTCCAAAAATCATAAAATATTATAAATAAAGTTTACCTACCTTGAGTTCATCGTGTACTTGTGTGTTCTTTGCATTTTGAGCGCGATTTGACGCCTTTTAGAGCCACAATGCCGAAAAGTGCTCGGGGGAGCAAAGAACACAAAAGTACACTATGAACTCAAGGTAGTCGGTAAACTTCATTTCTAATATTTTATGATTTTTGGAAAACGGATAAATTTCTCATACAAAGTCTTATTAATTGCGTCCATATTTGTTGATTATACTCGTATTACACTGAAGATTGGGCTGCCTGTGGTTGGTTTAGGGTGAGTATTAAATGATAGAACGAAGGTAGGGAATATGGTAATTGTGCTGGAAATGACACTTTATATATCCAAATATGGTCTAGTCCATGAGACGCTCCTTTCTTGATAGAAATCTTAATACAACTTTAAAACAAATACATTTTACTGTTTCAGATACGACAGCAATCTGCCAGGATCTATTTGTCTATTGTCCTGATTACGAAGGCTATTGTGACGTTTGGTGGGTGAGAGAGGATTGTCCGAAAATGTGTGACTTGTGCTAAACAGGGATAGCTTGGTATACAGGTTGGTATGCAGTGGTAGTTATATTTAGCGAGACAGAATTGGAGCATGTTTTAAGAAACCAAACCCTCTGAGTATTGAAAGGAATATATTGTCGCGAGGTCGTTGAATACAAATGTTTGGTACTAATTTCCATTTTAAGGTTGCCTGTACTGTCGCAATTTGTAATAACGTTGCCATTTGTAATACTTGTCGCAATTTGTAATAACGGTCATCTCAATTTGTAATAACCAAACAAATATTAAACAAATTGCGACAGTGTGTTATTACAAACTGCGACAGCTCAATTCATTACAAATTGCGACAGGTATTACAAATCGCGCCGGACAAGTTCTATTGCAAATTGCGACAAGTTCTATTACAAATTGCGACAATTTTTATTACAAATTGCGACAACTGAATTTGTTACAAATTGCGACAGGGTTAGAAAGTGCCTGGGTCTTGGAAGCTTTCGCTTATGCACCCAGTTTACCCTCTCCCCCTGAACCATATCCCATGTTTACTCCCCTCCCCCTGAAACAAACGCCATGTTCTCCTGACTCGCCAAGTTATATTGATATTAGGAGTTAATTTATAGGAGAATAGGCTTCTGTGTTTTATTTGTAACATGATTTTTATAAATACTAGTTTGTATTGGTGTGCAGAATCGCAAGCACAGATACAACCTTTTAGGTTTTTTCTCAGATGTGTGCAATCTATTTTTGGCTATTTGGTCAAAAATCTTGTTTAGTTATCTCCATAAAAATTGGCTTTTAGCCCAAAATTTGTAACGACAAAATAATCTCTCTGTAATAATGATTATCGGTTAAGCTGTTTCTTGCTCGTGTGTGTCCATATTGAGTTGAATCTCTAACAGTCACGTTTTGTCCTTGATCAAAACTGTTGGCATTTTTGACCAAAACAAAAGGACAGACGTGCAACCAAAATGGTGTTTGTATCTAGCCGGCTTTGAGTACTGTGACATTTATTTTATATTTTACGTCGCGTTGTAGTATAGAACATGTTGTACAATTGAGTTGATAGTTGAGTCAGTTAATACACTAACTTGTATTTACGCGTTGTTCGTGTTCTCTGCCTTTCAGATTACACTGTACCATAGAACATGTTGTGCAGTTGTGTGGCTATTCTAGTTACCGGTAGTTAATAAACTGACTTGTATTGACGCACTGCAGTACCGTACAGTCCTAATACTGTTACCTTGGTGTTCACGTTATAGGGTGGAAGATATTGTGCGGTCAGATCCGAGTACGATCGCCAACGCTCGTCGTGTGACCATTATACAAAAAGCAATAAAATGTGGTTCAATATTCAATTGCTCTGTTTTGATCCGTGTATTTAATAAATTATAAATTAGGGTAGATATAACGCACGCTCTGATTGGCTAACAGATGGCAAAATGAGTGTTGATATCAGACGATAAAGACACTCTTTTTATCTTCGTCTCATTTCTATTTTATAAAAGCAATATAAAACGGCTGCTTGTGTCTATTAACTGTGATATGAACACACGGAAAGTTATAGAGCACTCGAGAAGCAAGAAAAACACTCGGCTTCGCTTCTTAAACTTCTCTCGTGCTCTACAACTTTCGGCGTGTCTATATCACAGTTTATAGACACTCGCAGTCGTTTTATATTGCTTGTATTAAATGGAAGCTGGTATTATTTAGCCCTTAGCGTAAATTACTTTTAACAGTAGTTACTGACACTGGTGTAATCAATTCGTTGCGAATATCTCACAATTCCAAGCACGTGGATCTTAAATCTATCTGTGATTGGGGTGGGGTTTTGCTCTCCACACAACAAGGATATTTTGTTTATTGCCATTTGAAGGACAACAGCTTAATTATTGCGGTAAGATCTGCACCGTATAGTATTAACCAGAATCGCGTCATTTGACAGAGTCCACAGGAAAAATGGTTCTGTATTCCTACTCTTTATATTCTGGATCCCAAGCTTAACAATCTTTTAGATCCGAATTCCAACTTCCTGGATTCTGAATTGCAACTTTAAGATCCATTGGATTCCGGATTCCAAATTGGACAATGATGTGGATTTCGGATTCCAGCTTGTAGAGTCCACCCAAACGGCATGATTGGGTTCTCGATTCCTGATTCCTGCCTTTCCTACATGGGGAGACTACACTGTGTTATTGTTTGCTGGATTGCACAAACATTATTCAGGAACATCAAAACTCTTCAGTTCTGTCTCGCAACATTAGTTTTAAAAACGATCGTCTCTTCAATAACTAGCTGTGCTAGCTAAGCATGGAGTTCCTTGGCGCCGGACTCTTTGTTTTTGTGCTAATTTTGTTTTTCTAAGCGGAAACAATCCTAAGTGACAGAAGTGGTCACTATTAGATCATAAAACTTTATTTTACGGGGTAAACACGTGAGAGCAAAACTGATAACTGAACTTGCTTGCTGTTAATTATACCGAGTCAATATTTTTGTCCTCTTTTAGCCATTCATGTTCTGCATTGAGCTCGTGTGTAGAAATTAAATTAAAAATTCGTCTTCAAAAACTCACAGAGCTTATATCCTGTCATACGGAAACGTAGAGGAAGCGTTTCAACGGATCTTTAAACACTAAATTCATTAACACTAGAATAGTAGATTCTGTAAGAAAGTGTTGATTGAATTATCTACACGATTCCCCATGTGTTAAAAAGGAATCTTTAAGCAGTTTTACTTCAGCAATTACATACTCCTACGTTCAATATAGGAATAATCAAGGGACTGGGTTAAAACAAAAGTCATCTCGTTCTTGAATTTGTTCCGTGTTCTTAGAACGTGCCACATCTAACATATTAAACTACAAAGGGCCCATCACTGCACGTACATGACAATTCACGCGTATTCTATCACGTATACCAAAACCATTTGAATTATGTTCTCCAAAAGGACACAAAAACCAAGGTTACAATACCATGCAATTGTTACTGTTCATTTTTTTGGGCTATTTTTAAACAAAGATTCTGTACTCATATTAGTGTAAAGTTGTTAATTTTTCCATTTATATAATTGACTGTTCCATTTCCTCTGGTGTATTGGGACATTTTCCTGTGTTCAATTGAAACCAGTCTTTATGTCGAGACAGGCTGCAAGGTTTGTTAAGTATTATAAAAGGCTCGTAAGTACCAGCGGACGAATCATCTACAAATATTACAATTAATTAAACGATGTGGATAATTTTAAGTGTGTATGACGGATTCGTTAAATTCACTGTCGTGTTCGTTTCATGTGTATAGAGACTCAGTTTGGAGGTCAGGCGTTTGGACGAAGTTGTTGGTGTGAAGCTGTAAAAATAATACGTGTAAAAAACGGATCAAGAGGAGGTGAGTTGTACCGAGATATGAACAAATCTAGTCTAGTCTGAGGCCAAATACTCTTCACAATACGTTTATGACATCCGTACTAGAGAAACTTGGGGTTAATGTTCTGTATTCAAGAGATTTAATATACAGAGGTCATCAAAAGTATTGAAACTTCGTCAACGTCCTTTTATGATTAATGGAAATAGTTCTCGTTGTCTTTTCCCAAGATGTAGGGACAATTAGAATGGAGACTGAATGCAGTTTGTTGTAATGTGTCGAGTCTGCTTTCCGTCGACATCACGATACCAGCATTCAAACATTTCTAAACCACGCCCTACTGAACTAAGTGGCCGCGTGGATCAGAACAGCAAAATCGTAAGATTTGAAAATACTGTGCTGGTGTCTATATGCATGAACTGTATGCTGGTTTATCATTCTCTGCTTATTAATTTGCATCATTTGTCTACCTGAGCAGGTATGGTATTTCAAGAGTTAATTCTACTCAGCAGTAACGCTTTGTACTTCTCTTATTCACAGCATTATCATGAAGTCTTTCCATCTAGCCTCGATGCTGTGTCTGGTTCTGATCCCAGTGGTCAGCGGTAATCAAAACAGTCCTGACGTGGCGTCAGTCCGTGTCGTGGATAACTGGAAACCTAAATTTCGCTTCTATGTTGACGTGGATGTACAGTATCCCGTCAGGCATGGCTGGTTCATGTTTATCGAATTTCCCAAACCAGTGAAGAAACTGGAGACTTGGAATGCAGCCGATATCACAGCAGCTTCGTCTGACAAAAAAGTAGGTGCCTTTCTCTTACACGTGTTCGCTAATATAATGGATTCCAAGTGTTTAGTACTGATCTACTTGGAGAACACCTCATTTGTTCCAGACCAGCAAATTATATTTAGATGAACAAATTTAGACTGCGAGTCTTCGATTCCCTATATTTTGCTGTTTCCCGGCCGAGAAAGAAGATGTTTGGGTAATATTATAATACCGAAGAATTAGAGAACATTGTCTTTGAAATTGAACCTTGTACTTGTTATAACTGTTAGTGATGTTGTTGATTATATTTTGGCAGAACTTTGTCTTGATGAACAAGCATTGGAACAAGAATCTTTGGCCTGGGAAGTTCAGCCAGGATATGATTGCAGTGAAGTTGTATGCAGGACAAGCGACCCCCAAGAATCATGAGATCAAGGTGATATTCATGCGTAGACTGCTGTGGAACAAGAAGAGCGATAAATAGTATTACTTTATATCGCTGTATTCAGGATGTTTAGCTCTAACATGTGTGTAAGAAAACTTATCGGCATGAAAAGTAATAATAAAAGTTACGTTGTTGGGTCTTCAAGTGATGTTTGATGCGTGTGTGTGTGTGTGTGTTTATGGAGGGGGGAGGTACAAGTACAACTTGTACTTAGAGATCGCTCAATTCACTATACCAAAAATGATGGCAAGTGGTATGTTTACCCATAATTCTTAGCCCACAAAACCCTAAAAACACTCATAAAAATGCACTGAAAAGTCCTAAAAACTTCAAACCTAGCATTCACATGTCTTATTATAAGGACAAAATTAGCAAAAATATATGGGTTTCTTTGTGCCTATTTGTTGTGTTAGGGTCACAATTTATTGTGGTTAAATGCACAGCCGCATAGTTGATGCCTTCGGGCTTTACTGACTTGATAAAGATGATGATGATGATGATGAGCCGCCATATTTTTTTAGTACGGTTAATTAGCGTTTTACCTCTCGCCACCTTCTGTTTAAGCTGCGTCCTTCGTCATTTGTTTTGTGCTCCAACGCACAGTCTTCAAGCTCAAAGACAACAAGACCTTGTAATCCTGTCTACAAAAACTGGCAGCACAATAAAAAATATTTTAGTTGGATTTCCGATAATTAGTTTAGCCACACAAATATTTTGTTTGTTTTCTAAGCGGAACAATTCTAAGGGTGCGTTTGATTGACCGTATTCCGGAATAGGAATACACTCGGAACCATTTCAAAATGTCTCCTACCATCTCTAAACAATAAAATAATTATACCAAATTATGAATTACGGTGAGCTGAAACAAGTAGTTCAGTTTAGTAGATTCCTAACAAGTAATATTGAACAGTTGAACAGATTTAAGTTTTTATTCCCTGTATTTTTATTCCGGAATAGGGTCCAAACGCGCCATAACTAAGGAAACGATGTGATCACGTAAAACTTCACACTGACTGAAATTGTTTTGACCGTCGGAATGACATTTTCGATCTTACACACATGAATAATGTTTTTTTTCCAAATTATTTAGATTAAACAACTTTCATATAGTTCAGTTCAACTAAAACGATATTATATCTTGCAACTAAAATAATTATCTTAATTTATTAAACAGGACACTAAGGATACAAACACACTAATACGTTTAATAAAACTTCCTATTTCATCCCATTGAAAACAGATACAAAGAGCTGTGTGTGCACACTAGCGTTTTCATTCTACACAAGGAGCTGGAAAAGAATTACGACTAAACTGATGCGTTTTCATTTCCAGGCTCCTATCGGACGTTCATCGATACATTTCATTACCTGGAGCATACGTACATTTATTTATGGTGTCAGTGTTTTTGAAAAACTCCGTTTTGCCAAACGAACACTACAGATAACCGTACTCAAATTTCACAACTTTGGAGAGAGTTTTCAAAAACGTCCGTTTTCACACCTACAGAACTCTGGTTTCGATCGTTTTAATTTAGTATAAAAAGTTGAAATCAAAGGAAACGGAAATGGCATTTTGTGGACGGGGCTAACGTCGACAATGTGGGCGAATGGACAAATGATTAACTCCACTGCTGTTCAATAGAGAAATAGAAAAGCGGCGACTCGTTCAGAACAAAGTGCACTCATCTTCGAGATTCCACATCTTCCCATGCACTTGTATATATGTGTTGAATGGAGGTCATTCTCTCGTGTTTTGTCAAGTGGGTCCAGCCTAGATGGTGTACTTTCATACACTCACAGGAAGTCAAACAAGCATTTAAAATGACGTTATCTGGTCGTACAAAAAATGAGTCTCAGTCACAAAAACAATAAAACAAAAACAAAAAAAATGTATAAATGTTAAAACCTGTATTCTTATATATGACCAAATAATTTATATCTTTTTTATTAAATTTTTTAAAAAACATTTATTATTATTTTTTCAGCAAGATTATATTATATATATGTAGCTCGTCAGCAAGAAAGGGGTGTAGTGGCTATAGCCCTTCCTTCTTTTCTCTCCATATTAGTAGACATTAATGCTAGAGACCTAATCAGCCTCATCAATCCAAGGGTAAATAAAGTTATCTATCTAGTTATCTCTCTCTCTGCTCACCGCATATCTATGTACACCGGGAAATCTATTTTTGTGTCGTGTTAAGGCCTCTATGAATCCGTGTCAACATTCAAGCGAACAAATACTCAATATTAGTTGGACATTATTGTTCAGTGGTTTGTTTTTGTTTCTTACTTCGTGCACTTGTGCCGTTCATAATTTTTCAAGAGTGTTTTATTGTTGTTTCAAGGAACATAACTCAAAGGAGTTGTTCCCGTAATAATCAAGTGTACTAATTACAATGTCTGAACATTTTAGATAGCAATTAAAAAAACTTTTGCATAAAGATTTTCGATAGCAAATAAAACTTGTGCTTGTTGGATCAAAGTTTAAACTTATTTGAACTTCATCCAACATGAGTGATCCAAACGGGTGACCATGACCCAACGTTTTGTCCGTGAAGACGGTGCAATATTTTCATAACAAACAAATAGTGAATGTTTGTTTTCCGTGATTAAATATTGGAGCTGTAAACAGGCTCTATAACCAAGAGTACATAAGGGACAGAGAGGGAGTCTCCTGGTATAGGGCTTGAGATATGCGTATTTCAAAAAAGTTATTTTTAGTAACACGTGCGGACGCGATCGGAAACAGGTTCAACTCTCGGCGCGGGAAAATCTGTCGATGGACGAACGTACGCAGCGCGGTGCAAGCTCTTTGCTTTTAGCTCAGTGTTGTGCTGTTTGAAAATGTAGACTTT
>JANUFV010010462.1:0-12131 GCA_024757865.1 Epizoanthus scotinus
AAACTCTCTTGGGTGGAGTCTCTTCAATCATTGCTTTGATATGTTCTGCAAGTACATCTGGTGCTTCACTTCCCTTCGGAATTCCAACAAAAGCATCCAGCAGAATTATACTCTCCAATTCTTCTGGGAATGTACCAGCATACAGAATGCCATATTTACCAGACATACTATGGCAAATGATTGAGAATTTCTTCCATCCAAGCTGAGTGATTACACGTTTGATATCAACTATCCAGTCGTATGTTGTTACACCGTTTGGTTTGTGAGAAGATTTCCCGTGTCCTGGCAGGTCAATGGCTACAAAATGAATATCTTGTGGCAGCATTGGTGCAAGCCTGTCAAATGTCCCGGCGTTGTCCAGCCAGCCATGGAGGCCGAGAACAGGTTTGCCACCAACCTTGCCCCACACCTTCGCTGCAATTACTCCACAAGGGATATCAAAAGTCATTTCAAAATACTCCGCCATTTTGAATATAACGCTGGCTGTTTCTGATATGGCTTCTGGTGGTAGTACCCAGGCTCCCTCAAATACGGTCTTGCACTTGTAATTCAAAATGAAAACGAGGCTGAATGTCACATGAGTCACGATCACCATCAAGAAAGTCGGCCATGTTGGATGGTGGGAGGTAGCAAGAATCAGAATGGCGATACGAATTTGTGGGCCCAAGCTATCAAATTGCTGTTTCGTTTTGAGTTTATGGGGTATTGTAATGTTGGTAAGTTCACAAATGTGATACTGTTATAAATCAACTCGCTTACAATTGTTTAAAGGTAGAATGTAGTCCTGTAATTGTAGAAGGCAGGTGATTTCAATGTTAAACGACACTTCTAATACTCATAACTTGTATTTGACTTTTTGCTAGTTACTATTGGGAGTGTTTTTTAATACAAAAAGCGTAGCTTTGAGTGAAGATATTGGAAAAGGTGAAAATGGATATGCTAGTTCAGCCAAGTAAGTATATAAAGATTAAAGATTATCATTATATAAATGATTTATATATAATATTAAATATAAATATTAATATATCGACCGGATGACGGATCATAATCGAGCTACCCAATATTTTATGTCAAAATGAAACATAAATATTGACATGCCTGGGTTGATTGTGATCTGTGATTTTTTTTATGGCTTGGTGCAATTATTTTTCCATTCGACTAGTTAGCATCAAAAATAATGTATCTCCCAGCATGTTTCAGAATATATGTTTCAATTTGTTGGAGTATATTACACTACTATTTGACATTACACCATTTCACCCTGACCATTACTCCCTTAGGGTTGTATTATGTTTCCCATAAATATGGTGCGAGGTCACATTGGTTTTTTAAAATCCTAGAATTAGAAGTCTGAAGAAAGTCGCGGAGATTCCAAACCATTAAATGAGGAATAAGGCCACACCTGACTTACTTGTTTTTAAAATTCAGTTCAAAGAAAACATAACTGAACCATATTTTGCGAAGCTTCAAACTAGTTGGCAGTGTACTGCAATTTAAAGATAAAGTAACCAACACAGTTACATGATAAAGTTTCTTTATTGCACAAGCAAGTGCTTGTAATTTACTTGCATAGTAAATCCACCTTGGTCACATGGGAGAACATCTTGTCTTCTTGACAAAGTAAATGTAACTAGTCACAGCCAATTTAGTTTTACTAGTCCAGATTCAAAAGTACAAACTTCAAATATTGGTTAGTGTCCAAAACATTGACAACTGCAAAGATAAGCAGATAACTGTTGATGCAGTCTGAATTGGTACTTAAAATGCCGCCAGTGTGAGAGACCTTCAGAGGGGTACGTGACAGGTATCCTTGCCTCAGAAAGGATTAACGTACCTCATGCTAAAATCTGACATACAACATCCATATTTCATGTAACAGTATTACAAAACTTATTCAGTCACAACAGACATTATATGACTATTTTTTCACACATGAACTAATCATTTACTGCGACCATAGCTGTATCTAAAGTCAAGTGAAATCTAAATCTTAGTGTTTTACTCACATAATAAATGTACTGGGCTTGGTTGTTCAAAGAGTAAATTAGTGCTGTCCAGCAGAGAAGTGTTAACTATTAGGTTATTTTATCCACCAGATAAGGATTTATTTGCTGGATAGCGATATCTACTCTTTGAACAACCAGGGCTTTGTAAGAGAAAAGTTTGATTCTTGTATAGAAGAGCTTCAAATAACTATTACACTTCTCCCATTTTATAGGAATTGTTACATAGCAGCTGGAATATATGGAGTGACATTTCTGGTCTCAGCCCATCAACGATGGGTAAACAGCCGGACAGGAAACACAGACAAGTTGTAAGAGTCAATTCTGATGTATTCAGTGGAGTCAGTATCAGTGTTGAGTACAGTGGGTTGCAAAGAAGCTATCTGTAATGGGCCTGTGAATCCTGATCATTTACAAATAATCAAATACTATGTTTTCGTTGAAAAATCTTTGACCTTCTGGAAATGTGGCTTTCAGCTTTCTTGTCTTTCCACTCTATGCATGACTTGTGTAGAACTGTGAATTTTCCTGCACATGAACATAATTATCTTTATTTTACTTGCATATGTATAGTTGAACATTGAAGATACAGTCAGCTGTTACTATATGTATCTGAGTAGAATAATGGAGTAATTTAATTTTTGAAAAATCTTGATCAAACAGTAATTATTGTTCTGTTCTTCCAACTTTTGCTATCTGGAATGATCTATTTTCCTTTCCCTCGAGAGTTGAAGATACATGGCTTGTGTGCATGAATGTTCAGTACTTAGTAGTTTGTGGACTGCCGTGTATAGATCACATGTAGCTATTCTTGTATTTCACAATAATTACACTTACGGTACTACAGGTAGTCACTACTGGATAGTTCTATTGAATAATCATTTTTAATTACACCAAATAATGTTTGAGAGGAAAAACATTAATATAGAACTTTGCCAAAGAATACTCTTGACATAAAATATTCATTTGTTTCTGAGATGCTTATCAATTGAGCAAGTTATATTTCTTATGACCATCTTGTATCTTCTTTCTTTAATCCACTTTGCTTACTTGCAAGTTATATTTCCTGTCTTGTTACAAGAGTTGATAACCATGGCTACTAAGTTGATAAGGGGAGGGAAGCTTATCACCATGACTAAGCTTTGCAGGCATGTGGCATACATTGTAGGGATGATAATTCATAGCCAAGACTACCTATTGTAAGCAAGTTATGTAGGCATGTAAGTTTAATAAGGAGAATTGGAGTTGACGACAATAACTACCTACGTGTATCTATCAAGCCTTTCAGGTATAATTATAAGCATAATTTATTATTTGTAAGGAGAAGTGAAAGTCACATGACTACCAAACCAAGTCTTGAAGGCATGTAAATTTGACAAGGGAGGAGGCTGGTGGGCTGTGTTTTGGACCTGTCAACTATTTGGAAAACCTATATACCTACCTAAATGTAGCATGTATTTATAACATTTATAGAGTATATTTTGCCACAGACAGAAAAAAAAATTATAATTTTGTTGTTGTTTAATTTGTTATTGCTGCGAGAGAGATAGACAGAGACAGAGCACAATCTTGACTTGTGCCCCCAAAGAATAAGCAGAGTTTTTGATTGAACTGTAGGCCACGTTCTTCAGAATTTTATTGTACAAAGCAATTACGAAAGGGGTCTGATATTTTCGTATAAATAAAAAGAGTTGTATTTGAATTTGGGAATGTAATAATTATTGTTTGGTGACATTTCAAGTAAATAATATTTCAGTGGATGTAAGAGAGAAAGAGATATATTGCTTACTTATATAATTCTTATACTTGTAAAACAGGAAGGTGGTTAAAATAAATGTAGTTTTGAAATATTGGAAGAAGATACAAAGATATAACCATATGACTATAATTATATTACATACTAGCTACACATACTTTGTTTAGATTGCTGGGTAGCTTTTCTTATCAGATAGTTCTATTGGGAGTTCAGAATTATTTCACAAACTATTATTTACCCATACTATGGTAGCACAATGTGATGGAATGAATACTCTAGATAGTGTTATATAACTAAAGTTATCCCAGTGCAATTGGTGCATGAAAGACTGATCAAAGTAATGTAGATGGAATAATAAAACTTGCCATTACCTGGCACTATCTTGCTTTTAAAGCAAATAAAATAAATTCTTGAGGAAAATGCAATAAAGTATTCTACATGTACACACTGTTTGCAGTTTACAGTCTGACAGAGATCTATATATTTATTGTTTATCCAGAGAAGAAAAAGAGCGATATTAAAATATGAAGAATAAATACATTTGAATGAATAGCAAGAGTTGATTTTTGTCTCTGTTGTCAACCATAGCCCAGTGACCCAATTTAGCCACCGTTGGATTATATTCTTGAAAATGTCAACTTAAACATTCTTGGAAAT
Source organism: Epizoanthus scotinus (assembly GCA_024757865.1). Classification (NCBI taxonomy): domain Eukaryota; kingdom Metazoa; phylum Cnidaria; class Anthozoa; order Zoantharia; family Epizoanthidae; genus Epizoanthus; species Epizoanthus scotinus. Next base: position 4,417 of record JANUFV010010462.1, read on the forward strand.
CATTTTGAGAGATTAAGAACTAAATTTGAAGAGGCTTTGTAAACATTGCAATATTATGATATTAAAATATTATTTGCCAAGGACTAATACAGACCGAGCCTTGTGATCAGACCAAGTTTTGTTTGAAATGTTTTCAAGAGCTATGGATTCAAATATTGATATGAAATCAAAGACAATCCCTTACATAGCTGCAGAGACAGCAAATAAAATAATTACATTTTTATTCTTGCCCAAAAATGTTCTGGTTTTGTTTTCTGTACTTGGATCCCAACTTGTCCTACTTGACCATCAAGTGTGAACTGACTGAAATGTTAGCTGCTCAGCCTATATATAGTTTTTGTTCCTCATTAATATTTCATGAGCTTTATACAAGTGAATATGGATTTTCTCAACCATGAAACCACCAGTCACACTACATAAACAGTTGATATTAATTGGAGCTTGACTGTTTTATTAAGACATAATAATTCAGGATTCACACACAATAAATTGTTCCATATGACCAGTCAAATCTAACTGAATTTGAACTACAGTGTGTACTAAAGAATTTGTGTGTTGTGATAGATTTTATATGATCAGTAATTTACCTAATTCAAATATTTGATAAGTTTGTGAGAAACAGAGAATAAACAATATGCTAGAATATGCTAGAATATGACTCGTCTCAGAGTCAAGTATTTAGTTTATCTTGGGATTTAGTTGAGCAAAGTTCTGTTGGCAGTGCCTATTAGTCTATAAACACAATTTGGCTTACTGTTTTTTTCCAATAGTTGTTTTTAAGATTGTGGCAGTATGGCTGTTTTGTTATAACAATATTAATACTGTCTGACAACAGCATGCCAAGAAACTAGACTGTTGTGTGAAAGGATTATGTTCTAACTTTTTTGTTGTTCTGATATCTAGTGATAATAGCCTAATGGTAAACTGTAATGCACAAGATTCTCTTTAGAGTGGAAATGTTGTAGATTAAGTCACTTCACCTTGATTTATCTGTACATAGCTACATTTAGAAGCAAATATTTCTTCCTAATTTATGGAACTCTCTTTCTTCTTTGATCTTCCAGTATCTTTTACAGCTACTGTAGTTAGCACTTATATATACATCCTTTCTTAATCATCATGTTGTATACTTTATCTGTGGCCTAATTTACCACTAAGATTTCATTTACCACAAATGTAGTCAAGTTCTGTGTTAGCTTGAAAGCTATAATTTTAGTTAGATAGCCAAGGCAAGATCCCCTGTGTGACGATATCAATGGAGCCAACTCATTAATTATTAACAATCACATTATTAAAGTTCTACAAGTACTATCTGATGCCATTAGCTACAGTTAAAGATCACATCCATATGTTTCTGCCAGGCTTTGGAAATTGTTTGTGGAACTCTCTTGAAATGTTGCTGGTTATCACAGATCATGGTTGTTAGTCTGTAGCTCTGTACATCTTCTCCACAATCAAATCTTCATAGTTATCTGTAATAGTTCTATATATCTGAGTAGGGAGTGCATCATCTGTAACCTTTCGCCCAATCAAATCTTTGTAGTAATGGTTCTGTACATCTAAGTAGGGATTCCTTTATCTATAACTTTCTTTCAATGTTTCCTTTAAAGGATAGTCAACTTACAATCCAAACAAACACCTTACTCATAATATTTATTGGAGATTTTCACCTTGCTATCATTTCCCAACACATAATTCTGAAATTGGTCATGTTGTCTTGGTCTGTAAATGTTGAATCGTTATTCATTAACAAGAGCTTGTACATGTAGGATATATTCCAATGCACTTGTTTCATGGTTGCTAAAGTGTCTGGAAAGTCAAATTATAGACCATTATCAAAAGTCATAGGGTGTGGAATGTAGTTTTTGACAGTCGCAAATCATGAAATCAATGTTTTGTACAATATAATTTCTGTGGTGTGGCAATAGCGGGCGTAGTCCTGGAAGAGTGCAGAGTCTGTTTTTCATTTATTTCTAGTTTCACTTTGATAAGCTGAAGGCTGAAGTCATAGAAAAGTCATTGATTTTTTAAATTTCTGATCCACAACAACCAAGTGTGATCACTTTAAGTCTGTACTACAAGTGTGCTCAGAGCTAATATATGAGTTTTGGAATGGAAACAATATTTATTAAAAGGGGACAATGTACATGTATGTAAATTTCAAATTTTGTAATACTACTGATCAAAATATTTTTGTTACTTGTACATTGCATATTATGATTCGAAAGGCTTGACAGTTTTATATACTTTGAACCCACTTTACTCAACTTTTGTTGATAGCAGGATAAAAAGTGAAATAAATCATACATGTGTTGTTTTATTAGCTATTAAAGTTAAAGTTTGTTTAGAAGCAGTGGTTTAATTTAGACAATTAAAACTTATGTTAATTTGTTATGCTTCGTGTACTGTATAGGAGACCCCCGAGGTCTGAGCTGTCATCTAATGAACTAGTAGAAAATGATATTGTAGTACACAAACACAAGTCATGAGAATTACATGTACCTTTTATACAATTTTGTTTAATAGTGATGTTTGTCAAAAAAAATTTCCATTTTTGTCAATTGGTTCTACTGTTAGTGGCTTCTGTTTAATAGACTCAAATACAAAAATACCCACTGGCATTGTTAGGAGTAATTTGTACATGAAGGGTATTAAATTGTAAAATAATATATTAAATAACTGACTGGTGTTATTTTAATGATTCACAGGGTTGTGTCATAGAATGATGACATATGTATCACTGGCGCATGTACTAAGTATAGAATAAGATAGAATCAGTGCAAGCGATCTGAAGAAGCCAGGCTAAACAAGACTAAATAAGTGCTGAATACAAGTTTAAAATGATTTCTGTCTACTACTGACAGTCTGTGGCAGTTTAGTGTAATTATATCTGTAGTAAATCAAAGCGTACATGTAAGCAATAATTATAAGATAAAACAAATAAGTTCTTGCAAATCAGCTACAGTACTTAATTAATCCTCTTGGGAGGGGGGATAGAAACATAATTTGTCTGTTGATAATGTTTGTAGTTATATGCTAAGAAAAACAAGGTTTATATAAACAAGTGGATAATATATGTTGGAGAAGAAGTAAATCAGTTGGGTAATGACTGAAAACAGTGAAGATGGGGACATGTGAAATAAAACCGCTATGTACAGTAAAACCCTGATGTATAATGAAGTGCCAAGGGCATGGGTAAATTGGTTTATTATATCAGGGTTCATTATACACAAACTCAATGTAGTGAATTTTCTGAAAAAGATAGTTTACGTGTATTAATAGCAATTTCAAAAGAAAAAAAAGCAGTTTCATTGTATTAGGGTTTGTATTCACAAGAAGGTTCAAGTTTAGTGAAGGTTTGCATTTGGTATTTGACATGTCGTAACATTAAAGCAACATTTCATGAGTGGCAGTGTGATAACTTGTTATTGATTTTGCATTTATCGAGGAAATGGATGAAGGTTGAGTTAGACATTTCATGAATGACAAATAAATTGCTTGTTCAGGTCTCAACATTTTGTTTGTTGCACAATTTGGGTTTTTGTTATAATGAAGTTTATTAAATTGGGGTTGTACAGGTACATGTAATCCATACAAGTTACTGTTATTTTTTTTGCTGAAAATTTATAAAGTCATTTGTTATATCAAGGAATTTAATACATCAAGGCTTATTTTATACGATCTGGGTTTCACTGTATGTGCCTTTGTTCATCATCATAAGTCCTTCTTTAGCTCTCCTATTAGAGAATTAGGCAGACTGTTATTTTATTTAATTAAATAAAGTATGTCTGAATTCTCAAGAAAATAGTGGTTGCACAAAGAGGCTATTTCTTCTAGGCAATCATATTGTGAATGTCAAAGAAACCAATATAAGTATTGTATGATAATTGAAAGAGCCTATTACATGAAATATCTGATACATGGATCATATACTTTTTGTTCTTTTAAGTCCCTCTATAAAACGTAGAGAGACTAGACCAACAGCTTAACGTTCCTATTCACTGACGGACATGTGTAAACCTTTGGCATTTTTTGTTCAAAATCAACAGCTAAAATGTATTTGGTAATTAGTTATATTGATATATATGAATTGAACTATTACATGTAACATTGCATCTCTCATCTCCTTTCTTGGAATTTTTGGGTCACTATCTGTTAGCATGTTGTATATAAATGTAGTGTTAGGCAATTTACTTTAATAATTGATTGATTTGTGTCGATGTTCATGTAAAATAAAAGATGAGCAAGAAACAGGTATGATCAATAGTACAAGACCATAGATCCATAGAATTTTAGCATGCACATCAAAAAATATGTCAGGAAATTTAGAAACTTTCGTTGTGTTAGCAGTACTCAATGCTTAGAATAAAGCTGAATAGGGTTTGGCTTAGTGTTCAAACTCAGTCTCTCATTGTGTTAGCAGTACTCAATCCTTAAAATAAAGCTGAATAGGGTTTGGCTTAGTAGTCAAACTCAGTCTCCGTGATAACTGTATGTACTCATATTATGTATAAGTTAATAAACATTGCGTACTTGTATTTGGTTCTAGTGTTGTATTAGCAAATGTTAGTGTACGTGCAAGTAACTAGAATAATGCAAGCAACTTAAATGTAATGTAGTCATTTGTACTCAACTTTTGCTGCCGTGAAAATATGTCAGCATTTGGCGATATACTTACTCAGTGTATGTATAGTTTACAACTGTTCACGTGTTATGTTGGGGAGTACAGTACACTACTGTGCCACATGGGTGTTTGTTTGTTATGTTTCCCTATCAGATCTATAGTTATCATGTAACCAGCTGCTTCACTGCAAACAAATGCACTTAGGCAATGCTGGTGGTAGTATTAATTAGGGATAACTGCATACTAATAACTCATTTTCCTCTTTTGTCTGAGTGTTGTCCACACCTGCAAGTGCAAGATGCATTCTAATTTTCATTTTTATTTTAATCATTCTGAGGGGAGGGGGGGTGGGGGTGTACTCCTTATAGTGGACCATATGAGGAGGCTCCACCTGAAAGGGTTACCTTTTTACGCTAGAGGTATATGAAACGGTAGGCTTTTCCTTTTAAAGGATCAAGCAATTTGTCGATTTGATATTTGAAAAGGTATATCCAAAATAATGAATCCAACAATTGCAGCTGATCTGTGTTGTTTAAAAGATAAAAAATGCATTTCTCAATCTGTCAACGCTCTATTTTATAAGTTTATTCATATTTTGTGGTTACAAATGAGCAGCATTTTTTATTTTGTGCATATAAAAGGGTCCTATATGTTGGGTATAGGTATTCTAAAGGGTTACCTATTTAACCAAACGTGATATACAAAAGTGTAAGGGGTTGAGACCCTGGGTGGTGCCCCCCATATAAATGTTTGTGGAAGTACCCCCCCCAGGCATTTCATTTCAATTGGCTAAATCCACATACCAATTCTCATCCATAACCAGGTGCATCGTTGCCTTCAAGCCAATATTTTAGGGCTTCCATAGCATCCTGTACTTTGACACTCCTTGCCTATAGTTTGAAGTTTGCCTGGGAAAAAGCTATTTTCCTCTAAATATTAAAATGTCTAGCTGTGCCCCCGATAGCTACCGTGCATATAGCACATAATGATACACTCGTCTGAACCATCCATGGATTAATATTGAAAAGTAACAAATGATATTCTAACAATGACTGTTCACATCACTCATAAATGTTAACACGGAATTTTTATTTCCTTTTTTGCAGTTATGTATCAGCGTGATTGTCGTATTGTAAGCTGCATGTCAACCCCCCAGTAATGCCAAATTAGACTTAATTTTCATCCATGGAGTGGGGACAAACTGGCAGATGTTGAATGTAGTTGCAACTAGCAGTTTATAAGTTGCAGTATCAAATATGATATTTTTGTATTGATTGGCTACATTTATACTAGAGACGTCTAAGACTAATTAGACGTCTGGCTGTTAAGTGCGACAAGTATAACTACGGGACGAACTTAACCAGACGCACTTAGCAGTCAGACACTTCAGACTTTATAACAACGTGGTTTTCTAAAGAAATTAGATTGGTTATTTGTATGATGAGACTTGAGGGAAGAAAGCGATTTGGTGCAATTTGACTGCTAGTGCGTCTGGTTAAGTGCGTCTCGTATTTATACTAGACGACTTGACCGTCCGAGACAGCTTAGACGTCTGCTAAGTGCGTCGGTTCAGTCGCACTTAACTGAGGACGATTAATGCGTCTGCCTTATTTCCCGTATTTATACTGGACGGTTAAGCTTTCTTAGACATCTGTAGTATAAACTTAATGAGATAGATAAATAGTATATTGAGTTTAAAAGCCTTTACATCTACAAGGCTGAATTGTGTAAAAACTTTGTAATATTTAAAAATCAAATGAATGAACATGCATCTAACTCTTGTGCAATTATGTAATAAGCGAAATTTCTGATTGCCTCAATTTAAATCTCATTTCAGAATATTTATTTAGGAATAGTGCAGGCAGGAGGAATTGTTGGGTACATGTATAGGCTAAGTTGAGTCAATAAATATTGACATCCTCATTTTAAAATTGCTATTAAGTTTGGTAAGAAATCCTCATCCAAACTTAAACCTAGTTATTTTTTTTTATCACAAATGCCATCAACTGTGTATGACCAAGGCAGTAACGTATTTAAGAAAAGATGTGATGGTATAAATGGAAATTGTCTCAGTTTTGTAGTGAATTTACGGCGAGCAATTGCCCCACCCCCACCCCCTTACACACCAGTAAATGTAAATGCTCGTTCAGCACGGCTCGTGAACCTCGATACTTCTAATTTATAAAATCCGTAAGTAAAAACATTATTTTAATATGCGGCTTGCATTTCCTTTTGCGTTATTTTATACTTATTTGTTTATTTAGTTATTTTAAAAGTTTACAAAGTATAACGATGAACGTTACTATTAAAATATTAAACTAGCTTTGAGCAATTATATCGCTGAAAAGGAGAGGTTCTCCTCTGCCTCTTTTCCTCTCCAATGTGAGACACCTAAATTAGTTAGCCATTAATCCTGTCCAGTGACGTCAAAAGCTGTATTTGTTTGGTCAGTTACATTATCTTAATTCATTGTTAGAAAAAGTCACGAGCGAAAAATAGTAAAAATGGAAAAAATATTAACGGAACAGATTTCAGCGCTACAAGGTCCATCTCGGCGACCCAGGGACGAACCGTCGAGCAAGCAAAAAAGCAGGGCGCACGAGTTTCAATTCAATATTTTCACTGTAGTTTTACAACAAAAGACGACACAACCTTGAAATGACTCTACAATAAAATACATTTTGTGGGATAAGTAAGCAATCCGTCGGGCAAGGGAAAATTAAGAAAGGCGCGCGACGCCGGGGAGAAGAAACGTTTGTCTCGCGCTCTGTTTTTCTGCCCGTCTACCTGCCCGACAGGTCTGTTTTGACAATATTAAAAAAACTCGGGAAATAGTAGACAGAATGGCCATAGATTTCACAAAGAAGATAATATTCATACAATAAACAAGCAAGTAGAAGAACAGTGTTTATTGATTTTATACTCCGCATTACACGGAACTCTCCACTATAGACTAGCTTGTGTTTCATTAAGATTGATTTAATCAACTGTAGGAGTTGCTGTTCGCCGTGAGGGTTGTAGGTTTGAGCTGACGTTTCGAGCGATGTCCAAAGGCGACTAGGTATCGCTATTCTCAATGTCCTATGTATGT
>JANUFV010010573.1:0-12130 GCA_024757865.1 Epizoanthus scotinus
CCAATGCTGGAAATCAGTCAACTTATAATGATATTGAGTATTAGTCAAATATAGCATTATTATCATATATATATCCACACAAATATCAGCGATTTTCCATTTGCTGCAGACTATCTCATGCTCAGGCCTCAGATCGCTATTTCAGTCCGGTTTTCGCTTTGATGTTTACTGTGAATGTGAGTTTCAATCAAGATACCTAATCAAGTACCGAAGTCCCATTTTTCGCTTTGGTTTGTTATTGTCAAATATATACCCTATTCCGAACCAAAACAGCTCGCAATAAGTACTCTATCGGGCAGCAAGTACATCCACCTATACATTTTTAAAATAGCGCTGGTACGGGACTAACCACCACCCCCCTCCCCTCGGGATAATATAGATAGTCCGAGAGTGGTCGACCTTCCTAACACGGCGGTAAGCAGCAGGGAGCTCACGCAAAAATTGAGCATAGAGCATAGAGCATCTGGCAACCAGGCGACAGTCGATTATACAACTTACTGAACTTTTATTCAATGTATTAAGTTTAAGTCAAGTTCTGTGAAAGCTCCCAACAGCTCGCTGTTGTGTGTATGTGGCCATCCCTGGACTCTGGAGCAAGCCGTAGGTCCCACATATATTATTATATACATACTTTATATAACGACGTCGCCAAGAATCTCGAGACGATTTTGTAAGGTGCATATTCCGCAGAGAACCCTGCGAGATCTCTCATATCCCCACGAGGAGAAAGAGAGAAATTATCCTCATTCTTTGCGAGGATATGAGAGAATGCTCTCAGAGTCTCCCGGCACAGATCTACAAATCACGCAAACAAATCGTTTTCAAACTGATAATTTAAATATAAAGTTAATATTACTCCAATCCTAGGTCACACAGTATATTTAAAAGCTAAAAGCGGAAACCTTAATCCCTAGCTTAGTTTGCAGTGATTGTTACAATGAGTCGTCAGGTATCCGTATAATCTTTTTCAGCCTACGCAGTTAAGAACTTCTATTTCTAAGAGCAGTTATTTTTACAAATCTTGTGAACTTGTAATTGGTGGACAGTTTAATAAGGCGCCTGATTAGTTTCCATAAAGTTGCGCCGGATTGATGTAAAAATAACTAGCGGTTACGGGCGATTAATATTATTATTTAATGCACCTATACTCGTGCTATACTTTGTGAATATCATTTCCTATCAATATCAGCCATATTGTTTTAGTATTTTAAAAGACATTGCTTCTTCAAAACAAACCAGGTACGCGCGTACGATGGTTAGAGAGAAAGCTTTAATTCAAGAAGAACTAGGTGTATTTGGCCATAAGCTTCCTCGGAGACTAGAAACCGCCATAACCAACCAGGACACACGAGCAAGCTGTATTTTGAGGCAACGCTGAGCACTTCGAAAATTAAACCACTTTAAAGTTAATCCTTTAATTTAAGCCTTTCCAGCTACCAAAATACCCAAAAATGGGGATTATGTGAAATTTGAAAAAATAAAGCGAGAAATGGCCCAAAATATGAGAAGCTTGGGTTAAGTAAGTGGGTTTAACAAGATGTCAGGAAAAAATATTTTCAAGCCGAGAAATATTTTCAAGCCGAGAAATATTTTGGTTTAGAATGTTTGATATTCTGATTCGTTCAAGGTTAGTCGGACTTGGTGAGGCGGGATGGTATTATGGAGTTGTCGATAGATCTAATATATTTTACTCGATTTTATTCTAAAGTTTAGGTTGTTTGTTTAAGAGCGTTTCATATCAACGCTCGAAGGGCTGCAGCTTATTACTTTTCGAGCTTGCTTGTAGCATTCCAAGTGTTTTGTTTATTTCTTGATTTCGGTCTCTCAAAAGGAAACGAAATTGGCACCTCGGACTATAAATTCGAAATTATGGTGACAATGCCAATTATTCTTGCACCTCATCGCTTTTATCTCATGTTTAGCAATAGATGTATTACAGATATTATGTTTAAAGATTTTGTTTTACTTTCAGCTTCATGCTAGTTTCAGAACGCGGCGTGTTTTCAAAATAGATAGTGGGTCTATAGGAAATGTATCTTTTAGAAGCCATCTAATTTCAAAAGGGTTTCGTTTTTTGATGTCGGCTGTCAAATGGTTTTGGCATTGAATGACAGCTGACAGTACTGATGTGACAAGAGAAAGCCGAGTTGAGCCATCTATTTGCACTTTCTTGGCTAAAAGCTTATTTATAATAGTTCGCAATAACTTTAGGGATATTGAAAGCGGCATCAGTGTTATGAGAGCCGTCTGTTCATAGATTACTCTTCATTCTGAAATGCTTAGTTCTCAACTGCAGGCTAGTCAATTGCAATCGCAAAGCTAAAAACGTATTTGATCAAGCCCTGTACGATTTCAATTAAAATTGAAATTAAATCCTAATAACATATTTATAATGACAACTGCTTGTACAAACTTTAACTGTACTAGACTGTTGTACAAGACTTATAAATATTTTTATCAAAACCTAATCTAAAGATTCTCGCTGCTTGACGCTATTAAACTGGCGTATGCTCGGTCGCCAATACTCATCGGGCGGAAGAGCATCGTACCTTGAAATGAACTATTTCAAATTTTATATTAAACACTGGACGATCTTAGTTTTTTCTTTGTATTAGGTGCTTACGATGAGCCCACATAAAGGAATTGTGTGCACGAACTGTACAGTTGTGATATGTGCAGTCATTGATATGATATGTGGTGTTCTTGAGTAGAACTAAGAGTGTCAAAGGAAATCGAAACAGGCTTTGGAGATTTGAATTTTATACATAAAATGTATACCTGGCAAAAGTCCCGCTAACTTTTGAAGTCTTTGATATAAAATAGCTAGTAATTTTACATGTTACATTGGCAATATATAATATTCAACTTATAATAAATTTCATTTTGAAAATATTCATTTTGAGGATTGACATTTCTGCAGAGCACAGTGAAAGGGCGAGAAATTGCCTTGCTTTGATTATCTCAGTCCTACAGTTGTCATTATAGCGAGGCGTGGCGATAAATTTCCATAGCAAAAGCAGTCATCGAGAAGTGAAAAGAACTCCCGCAGCCCTGAGTCCGCCTTCTTTTCTCACGACTCTCAGAAGAGGACAACATCTGAGCATAAACACAATCTTCGAATAACATTGCGGATAAACTCTGAAAGCGATCACTTTTCAACAAAACATCATTTGTAATGTTGTTAAAGAAACACACTGACTCCCACGCAAAAGATAACTTGAGCGCAATGAAAAACTTTGTTTTAGCTCTAAACAACGGTTTCGTTCACGTCAATAAATCAATCGTGTTGAATGAACGACAGCGAAGTCTGGATCTAATGAATGGATGTTATTTCGTCCGTGATAGTGCATGTAGTCAGCCTGTAGCGTATTGAGAACAAACATCACGACTAAACGAACGGGTGCTATTAACACAGATACGCATCTGCTAGATAAAATAGGATAAAGCTATTTCGTGTGAGATCTCAGCGGGCTTGTATCCCGTTTCTTCCTTGGTTCTAGAAATAAGATAAAGATACATCCGACATTTTAGTTGATTTCCCTTTGTCAGTTTTTTTTACTTTATCCGAGTAACACTAAACAGAATATCGCGTGCCGGTTGGGCCTTCAAGCGCCGACAACATTTATCTTTGAAAAAATATTAACAAAACTCAAAGTGAAATGTTTCATTAATTTTACCTTGCTTTGTCACTTTCCAAAATACTTGTCTAAATGTATTGTTTTCAAATAAAAAGTGCTTGCCCCCTTTATTAAAGTTTTAGTTTTGCTCTAACTTGTATTGAACCAGCAGTCAATATTTCATTAACGTTTGACAGTAGCGCGCTACTCCGACTTCAAGTAAAGAACAAATTGAAAATGAACCATACTTCGCGCTCAAGTAGTTGTGCCCGATTTCTAATGGTCCTTATGCTATCAAAATATGACGCTTCTCTCTTAAAAGTCCATGCGAACTCTAAAAAGCGCAGACGAAATAAAATTATAACGTGCGTGTTCTCAATATCGTTTTCATTTCCTTTTCATCTCAGGAATGGCATATCTCTTCTCTCGCTTTTAGTATCGTGCACAGTTGGTAGTTCATAGACAATAGCTGCTTCCTATGAACAGTGTTGTAGCCCTCGGACTTTCGCCGAGTAGGCACCGATGCCCCACCAAAATTAGTGAAGCTGGCGCCGAAGTGTCGTGTGCAGATTAAAACCATTCGAAAATAGGCATTGCGGACAGGCACACTTGAAGCAGGCGACATTTCCGCGCGATGACAGCGCGGCAGACCTTTCATGTTCTATTCTTACGATTATCAAGTGGTTGAGGCTTTTGAAAGACAACCTACAGTCTCGAACTGGATATCTGGCTCGGCGTTAATGATCCCTTTACTAAGAATGCCTACTAATGGCCTTTCGAAAGATTCTCAAATGCTGAATTACACAGATGAATTATTCACCATTTTGACAGTTGGAAATTGTTTCTCGTCAATCTTGCAATTTATTAGAGCCCAAAAGCCGAATATTTCGGAAATGTAGAACGCTTAAAAGCAAACAAGCGCCATCTTTTATAAAAGCTCGCGGTGATTTTTTGCGATACTATATATTCAAGGCAGTGAAGGCCTGTGTTCTGTCTAAGTCAAATGTGGTGTATTTTTGAAACGTAATGAAGGAAATGTTAATGAAATGACAAGATATTCTTTGACAGACGGCTGATCAGAGTGACAGATGCATACTCGCTATTTGTTTGCGGTTGATAGTGAAGCTAGCTGTCACGACATCAGTAGAAAGGAGCTGTGAAAAACAAATTATCTGCCGTCATTGTTTATTTTGTGAAAGCTTTCAGCACTTCAGTGTATAAATCTTTATAATAATAATATCTGTTGCTTTCAACCACCCGCCAGCAGCCTTTGTCTGCTTCATTTTCTTGATATCAAACAGAATATTTGATGGCGTTCAGATGAATGGTGCGTGAAATTGACCCGCAAAAGAGTGTTCGGGTTTCTGTCATCAGATTTTTCGTCCTTGGTGTTCTAGAAAGCTCGGGCGGTACGAGCAAAGCGATTGACAGCTAAAGCTTTGATGGAAGATTGAATAATAACAGATCCTATCGCCTATCATCTAATAACTTCGCAAGCGAGGCTTTTCACTTTTTTATCACTGGGTATCATCTGCGTGTTTGAACTAAAGACAAACAACCTCAGTGTGTTCACGGACAAGTGACAGTACATACACACAGCTGCTTCAGTGGCCACTACTTTCTGTCACCAAAATGTCTATTATTCTTTCTCAGCTAAAAGCAAATCAAACACAGTTGATATTAGAAATGCCAGTCTCTTTCGAAGCAAATGAAAATTAATATACAGTTTGCTCGCGAGATACCCTTATTTTAAGCCGAAAAGATCATTTAGTTCTAAGGTGGTTTAAAATCTCTTATCGCCTACATAATTGTTTTATTAATTTCAGAATTAATTATGCAAATAATATTATTAATGATCAAGCTCTCCGACTGATAGTGGCTCCTAAATTGCGAGATGAGACGAAAACTACTTTAGAATTTTCCTGCCACCTTCTGTGTTAATTCTACAGTCAAGATAAGGGTATGACCGACTCAGTTGGGCAGCGCCTTCCTGGCGGTAACACGACTCGACTAATAGGCGACCAATATTCAACCAAGCGTAGCGTGTTATTTGGCCGAGCTGTCAAAACCATTATATATGTCAACACGTTATCTAATCCTATTCATAATAGCCACAACGCCCGTAGCACTGATTGATAAGATGATAAGATACCCGTGGAAGTGTTCTCGGCTCAAATAATATAGAATAGTAAACAGAGCACGAAAGCGTACTTGACAAGTGCATTCAAGCTACACGCTTTGACGAGCCGCCATGAACTGAAATGTAGTAATAAAGCCGGCTCTTGGTCGTTTACTTGTGGTTAAATTAGTCGCTTATGTAAATAGCTCACTATGACACCGTGACGAGAACGGTTCTAAAATTGACAAGTTTTAGATCAGTCTCTTCAAAGTCCCAACAATAGCTGACAGAAGTAATTGACGAAGATAGACAGCTTGATTGATGACAGCCTGTTCAATGACACTAAAGGTGATCCGCTACTTAATTAAGTCCTGTCTTCTGATTGGACGCGCGGTAAATCATCAATCAATATCTTATATAGCCAATTATCTTGATGTCCAAGACTGACATATCTGTCGTATTGATTATCCAATCAATGGGGCAAATATCGCGAAGCGAGTCTTCTGATTGGTACGCGGCATTAGTTCTCTAATCTAACCAATTCATTTGTGAGTGAAGTGCGTTCGAGCTTTGTCTGAAGTCGGCTTGTTTCTTCTGAATCTACAGCCTTCATTGTGCCGTATTTAATATTTCAGTGTGCCCCAACCGCACACATAGCGACTATGCCATCGTGTTCGCTTGGCCTCAAGTACACACAGCCTTCAAGTGAGAATTCTCTCTCTAAACCTCGAGTTCCTTTGGAAGCTCTTCAAATGTTGACTCAAAGCGTTTCAAAGTGCGGTCAAGAATATATCCAGCCTCTTCCTTTGAAGGTATAGAAAAGCTTGGCGAATTTCTGGTTTTAGCGTAGTTTGTAATATCGACAAACTGATATCACCTATGAAATGCTTACACCGCACCCACAAGTATTTACTAGTTTCTAGTTCTAGTTTCGAAATATTTTACTAACACTTTCGTTTGGTTGTAGGAAGAAGAGCAGAAGAAATCACCTCTAGCTTTGCTTGCGGCGACCTGTAGCAGCATCGGAAAATCGGAACCGACTAAAACAACATCAACAACTGAGTCTGATAACGCATCTCAACCAAACAAGATAAGCAACGAAGAAACTAGATCCTCGTTCAAACCGTACAAACAATCTGCTGAGAAGGGAGAGGAAATGGCGGAGAAAGTTGGCTTTCGTGCTCCTAGTAAGGAAAGCCCGTCGCTGTCTCCGACAGTGAACGTTATAAATGCAAAGGAACAAAGCTCACACAAAATTTCAGCTTATCAATTTCCTCACCCTGACAGTGATTCACCTCACTGTGTTCATTCGCAGAGTCGAATCTGTGGGATGTTTTACGACTCGACGAATCAGTCTCCGAGCGCAGTTTATGCTTTACACAAAGACTGCAGCGGTTCGTGTGGACCCCATCAGTCTAACCTCGTCCCTTACAAGGCAGGACTACCATTTGCTCCCGCGATGGCGGGGCAAGAGCCAACTGCAGTAAAAACTCATGGCTTACCAACATCTATGGCTAGCGTTGGGTCAGCATACCCTGCCGCACATCCACAATGTGGCTGTGGATTTTGTATGTCGCATTCAGCCGAACCAGCAGCTCAGGGCATGCCACTTGGTAACTTGGCAGCTAGGCCTCTGCAGCTTCATAACCCAGGCACACCGTTCTTGGACTATCTTCAACGTACAGTGTGTCGGGATGCGAATTGCACGAGCTGCAAGCAGCAAACACCTTATGGAATTTATGGTCCGGCTGTATCGCAACAGTGCGGGCCTCACTGTGCTCAGTGTGACAACATAAAAACAGAACCACCAAGCACGCCAACTGGACTTCAATCCTACTATTACCAGCCCCATAGCTTGCCTTTGTTCACAGGCACACAAGACGAATCTCAACCATTTGTTTGTAACTGGGTATCCGGCTCGAAACACTGTGGAACAACGTTCCCTACATCAGAGGATCTGTTTCAACACCTTAGAACACACACGCAAATTGGAAACGCTGCGAGTGCATCAACTCAACCACAACTCGCTTGTAACGTCCACGGCTGCCCCTGCAAGTTAAGAACAAGTCCAACCCCTCAGAGTGCTCTCCCTTCCAGCTTGCATACAGCCAGATATCGTCCGTACTATTATAAACCCTCGGCTCTTCCTCCGTCGGGCTGCTATCCTGCGTCGCCATATGCTTTGCACAACTTAGCGGCATATGATCATCACAGACTTTTCAAATGAATGTGAAAGCAGATGTAGTTTTAATAGAAAACTACGAGTAGTCAATTACCATAAAAGTGCAGCTTTCAAGGGCATATATTGGCAAGGAATTGTTTTAGCAAATTTCTTCTCTTTATATTACAAACAATGTGAGAGACTGTTAGTACAGAAAACTATCTTGAACTATAGTTTAAACAAGTTTTTCAGAATTTTGAATGAAGCTACAGTTTTGAATATAATGCAGCGGGCAATATTCTGCAGATAACGCATTAAAGAATTGAGTTTGATCAAGTTTCGGTAGAAAGTGGCACTTTCAAATGTACAAATTTTAGTTGTAGTTCAAATGATTCACCAGTATAGCAGTGAGAGTGATCAATTTATGGAACAAAAGGTTACGTGGATGTGATGAATAAAACATGTATAATAGGTAGAAAAGAGAAACTTGTGTTTTGGTTTTTCATATTCTGAGGGGGTTTATCTAGTTCGGGATCTTTTTGAAGACCATTCAAACATTTTTGATGGCGAATTTACACTTTTAATCTCCAAAATTAAAAGTGGCAAAGAGAAAGACAACGGTTATCGTAAGAGATACTATCGCGTATTTGTGTCTTGAGCAGTTGCAATTTTTCTCAATATTAAAACCGCCATGGGGCAGACCTAACCGACCTAGCCACAACCTGTGAATCTGACAAGCTGATGAGCTCTTTAGCTCTTGAGAAACCTCAAAGCGTCCGAACCGCCGAAATTTCATTTGATCGACGTGTGTCTCTCTCTTGTTATTAACACAGCATTCTTCCTTCACTCAAAACTGACAGTTATGACAAGTGAAAGGGAAGCGGTTTATGTAAAAAAGACGTTTTTCATAAGGTCGGCCATATGTCCAAACAACCAGAAAACATTTTTCAAGAGAGTTCAATTTTCGGAGCTTGACGAAAGCGGCAATTAAGCTTTATTTATTTATCTTTGACGTCGGTTAGCACGCGTTTTGCACACGATCGATTACGAGCTGTCAATCAAGCTGGCATTTTAGCGATGTCCCACTGTGAAAACCAATCTAGTGTATATTCGTGACAAGGAAGAGAGCTGTCAAAACGTGGACTTCTAACTGAAAATTAAATGAATATTTTCAAGTTGATCTATCTTAATGAGATAACATTAACTACTGTAAATCACTTTAACTTAAAACAAGACCGCTTGTCAGAACCAGACAATGAGACGAGGTGATGTTTGGCAGGCCATCAACACTGGATGAAATGAAAAATGAAAAATAGCCCACTTCCACGCATTATAGACGATGTGTGACCCTTTTGGAGTCAAATGAAACATTCGTAAATCTTCCAGTCAACTCTTGATTAGAATTAATTGGCAGCTAGAAAGTAGAATTGAATGAAATATTTCACACTAAAAAGTAATCACCATTTTCTGCAAATCGTTCTCAAGTTGTTTTCAATATGTAGATCGCGTTGATTCATGGTTCGTATTGCATAACTTCCTGAAATGTTGGCCATATTTTTAGTGATCAATTTGGCGATGAAGCCAATTGATGGATGTACTTGTCAACCAGTTTCAAATTTGCAAATTGTGAGAAGCCAGGATTAAATATTTGATGGACATCGGCACGGTCCAGTAAAGCCGACATGTTTCAACATATGACAATAAAACATTACAGCGTGGGCTGAATTATATACACTCTGAAGGCGGCTGATTTTAATCATATCAGTAAAATGGATGGTAATGAAAACTTCGACAAACAGTAATTGTGGGCATAAAAGAGATTGATCCGCTCCCAGATTGAGCCGTTCCAATCACGCGGAGGCTGTATCTCGTTGATAACAGTGACTCCGAGCTGACGGGCGGTTTTCAGAGGTACACTTCTTTAGCACTTCGATCGAAACTTGTCATCATCTGCTGTAGCCATACGGAAACACTCAATACAACAATCTTTTCATCACTCAAAACTGCCAAACTATTCACACCTAATTACAGATGCAGCTTGTAGCATATGCACAATTATTTTTGCATTCTTGATTATTTTGTTTTGTTCGATTTTCACACTTTGGCTTTCAATTCGTACAACCAGGTGAGGGCTGTTATCAAATAAATAACACGGGGCGCGAACAAGGATTAAACTGGGATTAGGGGCCTCTTAGGTGGTAATGTCCTAGTCATGCATGGCATCGGAAGCTCTCAAAAGCTCTGACATTAAGCAGGGGATTAAAGCTGTTAATACCAATCTGTCTATATGTCTGATAATTACAAAACACGCTGTACGCTTTCTTGGTATATAGTAGCGCTTTATGCATCTCATGATACGATTCCTTTTGTTTTAAATTAGTTCTACGATTCACAACCTGAAACAAAAGCTTATTTCTTTTGTTGTCAAAAGCTAGCTGTAAACACTTGGGATGTCAAATTAAATATATAAATGGGGAGGGGGAGGGGAGGGAAGGGTGGTATCGAGGGGTAAGTTTATACAACACTGGTATCTGGTAGCTGGTGTCAATAAATGGGGAGGGGAAGGGAGGGAAGGGTGGATGGAGGGGTATGTTTATATAACACTGGTGTCAATAAATGGGGAGAGGGAGGAGAGGGAAGGGTGGATGGAGGGGTAAGTTTATACAACACTGGTGTCAATGCATTCTGGAGTAGTGAATCCAAATGATTCGAGACAAAGTCCTGGATAACGTCAAAATTTTGCCCGGTTTCAGAGATTTTGAATGGGTCTTGAAGTCATATTTCTCAGTAATCAGTACCCAATTGTTCTATTTCTTGTCTTAGGAGTTAGAAATTCGGTCTCGTTCAGACAAATCACTCAGTACGTTGTCATTTCAAAACGGAAAACACATCGTTGGCAAGACATGTTAACCCACCATCTACACTACATGTAATCGTCGTCAAGACGCAAATGGTTTCGCTCAGAACTGAAATTATATTATCGTGGTTTTTGTACACTACGTGCATGAATAGAAACTTCTGAGTTATTCGGCCTCCTGCACACCAGATTATTTTGATGTTTAGATTAATAAAACGGACAATTTCATGTATATTACATTGATGTACACATTATACCGCAGTGCTTGCCAGGAAAACAGACCAGGCAAGGACCGAATTTTTGAGTGAACAGATTCGGCCTGTTTTACAGCCGGCTATAGGTACAATGTTATGTATGCCATCTGTTATATGGCTTTGAGATGGCGACTATAGGGTGATTACATGAGACCTGTCCGAAGTCAGGCCGGTACGAGTTCAGATCGGTCTCTATACAAATCATTTTATCTGATTACATGAGACCGGTACGAAAACTTGACTCAGACCGGCACGACAGTTTTCCCATGTAATCGCAAAAAAGTATCAGACCGTTTTGAGATTTGGCTCACGCAGCAGTGTGTCAGCGATTGGAACATGCGCAGAAGTTATCACCTTCCTCTGGTTCATACCGGTTTCATGTAATCACTTGCAACTTTCGTACCGGTCTCATGTAATAACACTGTGCTGGTCTGAGTCCGTACCGGTCTGAGTCCGTACTGGTCTGAGTTCGGACCGGTCTGAGTCCATACTGGTCTGAGTTCGGACCGGTCTGAGTTCGGACCGGTCTCATGTAATCACCCTCTATGTCAAGTTATCTAGTCCGGTGTGTCCTCGAACTGTTGCATTTATCAATGAAATTTGCGACTGACCGAATAGAACTATCGGTACTAATTGCATAGGTATCGACTATTTTTTGCGAGAATTTGCGATTATGCGTGCATATTCCCATTTTTGTTTGCAAGAACGAGCATAAGAACTCGGATTTGAGTATAAAATTAGGAATTAGTTATTTTTTTCTCTCACGCCCGTAGACTTTTGGTCCAAATTATCAATTTTTTTCTACTTACGAACTACATAGACTGAAAGTGGGATGAGGAGTCAAGTTCGCTCTGGCTCGAAGAACTGCGCCAGAGTAAGCTTTTCTGCCAATAGAATAAAATAGAATGTGATGGACTGTAATGGGATGAGATGGAATGGAATGGAATGGAATGGAATGGAATGGGATGGAATGGGATGGAATGGGATGGGATGGAATGAGATGGAATGAGATGGAATGGGATGGAATGGAATGGAATGGAATGGAATGGAATGGAATGGGATGGGATGGAATGGGATGGAATGGGATGGAATGGGATGGAATGGGATGGAATGGGATGGAAT
>JANUFV010010684.1:0-12127 GCA_024757865.1 Epizoanthus scotinus
AGGTATGAAGGGGATGAAGGGGATATAAGGGATTCAGGGTATGAATGGGATGAAGGGGATAAAGGGAATGAAGGGGAGGAAAAGAAAAACATGGACGAAGGAGATAAAGAGGGCTGAAGAGGATGAAGAAGATGAAAAGTATACAGGGGATGAAGGGGATACAGGGAAAGAAGGGGATGAAGAAATACAGGGCATGAAGGGGAAACAGGGGATAAATGGGATACATTGGATACAAGGTAAGAAGGGGATACAGACATTGAAGGGGATACAGGTGTGAAGGGGATGTAGAAGATACAGGGGACAAACGGGATACACGTGATACAGAGAATGAAGGGGATACAAGGGATGACGAGGATGTATGAGATACAAAGGATGAAGTGGATACAGGGATGAAGGGGATAGAGGGTATGAAGGGAATGGAGGGGGTATAAAGGATACAAAGTATGAAGGGGATGAAGGGGATGAAGGGGATGAAAAGGATACAGGGGATGAAGGGGATACACGGGGTGAAGAGGATGAAGAAGATACAGGGGAGAAGAGGTTACAAGGGATGAAGGGGATGAAGAAGATACAGGGGATGAAGAGGATACAAACGATACAGGGGGTGAAAGGATATAAGGTATGAAGGGGATGAAGGGGATATAAGGGATTCAGGGTATGAATGGGATGAAGGGGATAAAGGGAATGAAGGGGATGAAAAGAAAAACATGGACGAAGGAGATAAAGAGGGCTGAAGAGGATGAAGAAGATACAGGGGATGAAGAAGATACAAACGACACAGGGGATGAAAGGATACAAAGTATGAAGGGGATGAAGGGGATGAAGGGGATGAAAAGAAAAAAAGGATGAAAGGGATGAAAAGAATGAAGGGGATGAAAGGGATACAAAGGATGAAAAGAATACACGGGGTGAAGAGGATCAATATGATAGAGGGAATAAAGGCAATACAGGGGCTGAAGGGGGTATAAGGGATGACAGGGATACAGGCAATGGAGGGGACACAGGGGATAAAGAGGATAAAAGGGATGCAGGGGATGAAGGAGTTACAAGAGATACAGGGGATGAAGGGGATACAGTGAATGAAAAGGATGAAAGGGATACAGGGGATGAAGAAGATACAGGGAATGAAGGAGATGCAGGGGGTGAAAGGAATACAGGTGATGAAGGGGATACATGGGATACAGGGGATGAAGAGATACAGGGAACACAGGGGGTAAAAAGGATGGAGGGGATAAAGGGGGTGAAAGAGATGAAGACGATGAAGACGATGAAGACGATGAGGACGATGAAGGGGATAAAAAGGATGAAGGGGATGAAGCGGATGAAGCGGATGAAGAAGATTCAGGGGATGAAGGGGATAGAAATGATACTGGGGAAGAAGTGGATAGCGGTTATGCAGAGGATGAAGGGGATATAAGTGATAGAGGGTATGAAGTGGATGATGAGGATGGAAAAAAAGAAAGGGTATGAAGTGGATGATGAGGATGGAAAAAAAGAAAGGGATGAAGGGGATATAAGGAATACAAGGTATGAAGGGGATAAAAGGGATGAAAAAGAAAAAAGGAATGAAGGGGACGTAGGGGATGAAAGGGATGAAGGGGAGGAAAGGGAATTAAAAGGATACACGATGTGAAGAGGATGGAGAAGATACAGGGGATGAAGGGGATAAAAGGAATGAAGGGGATGAAGAGGATACAGGGGATAAAGAGGATACAAGTGATACAGGGGATGAAAGGGATACACGAATGAAAGGGATAAAGGATATGTAAGGGATGGAGTGATATAAGGGATACAAGGTATGAAGGTGATGAAAGGGATGAAGGGGATGAAAAGAAAAAAAGTGATGAAAGGGATGAAAATAATGAAGGGGATGAAAGGGATACAAAAGATAAAAAGAATACACCGGGTGAAGAGGATCAAGATTATACAGGGAATACAGGCAATACAGGGAATGATGAAGGGGATATAAGGGATGACAGGGATACAGACAATGGAGAGGATACAGGGGATGAAGGGGATACATGGGTTGAAAGGGAGACAAGGGAAGAGGGGATACAAGAGATGAAGAGGATGTATGGTATACAGGGGATGAAGGGTATACAAGGATGAAGGGGATGAAGAAATACAGGGCATAAAGGCGAAACAGGGGATGAAGGGGATACATTGGATACAGGGGATGAAGGGGATACAGGCATTGAAGGGGATACAGGGGTGAATTGGATGAAGTAGATACAGGGGATAAAGGGAATACAAGGGATGAAGAGGATGTATGGAATACAAAGGATGAAGGGGATACAGGGATGAAGGGGATAGAGGGTATGAAGAGGATGGAGGGGGTATAAAGGATTCAAGGTATGAAGGTGATGAAGGGGATGAAGGGGATGAAAAGAAAAAGGGATGAAAGGGATGAAAAGAATGAAGGGGAGGAAAGCGATACAAAGGATGAAAAGAATACACGGAGTGAAGAGGATCAAGATGATACAGGGAATAAAGACAATACAGGGGATAAAGGGGGTATAAGGGATGACAGGGATACAGGCAATGTATGGGACACAGGGGATGAAGGGGATAAAAGGAATGCAGGGGATGAAGAGGATTAAAGGGATAAAAAGGATACAAGGGATCAAGGGGATACAAGGGAAGAAAGGGATAAATGGGTTGAAGGGGATAAAGGGGATGAAGGGGATAAAGGGGATGAAAGAAATTCAGGCGATGAAAGGGATACAGGGGATGAAGAGAATACAAGGGTTACAGTGGATGAAGGGGATGGAAGGGATAAATCCGGTAAAGTGGGTGAAGGGAATGAAGAGGATGAAGAAATGAAGATGATGAATGGGATGAATAGTATGAAGCGGATGAAGAAGATACAGGGTACGAAGGGGATACAAACGACACAGGGGAGAAAGGGGATACAAGTGATACAGGGGATGAAAGGGATGCATTGGATACAAGGGATGAAGGCGATACAGGGGATGAAAGGGATATAGGGGATGAAGTGGATGAAAGGGATCAAGGGGATGAAAGGGAATACAGGCGATGAAGGAGATACAGGGTAGGAAGGTGATACAGGGAACACAGGGGGTGAAGGGGATGGAGGGGATAAAGGGGGTGAATTCGGTGAAAGGAATGAAGGTTATGGAGGAATAAAGAGGATGAAGGGGATGAAAAGGATGAAAAAGGTGAAGGGGATGAAAACGATAAGGAGGATGAAAACGATGAAGATGATGTAGGGGATAAAGGGGATGAAAGGCATATAGAAGATACAGAAGATGAATATGATACAGGTGATGAAAGTGATAAAGGGGTCAAGGGAATACAGGCAATAAAAGGGATACAGGCGAGGAAGATGATACAGGGGACACAGGGGGTGAAGGGTATGGAGGGGATAAATGTGGTGAAGTGGGTGAAAGGAATGAAGAGGATGGAGGAATGAAGAGGATGAAGGGGATGAATAGGATGAAGCGGATGGAGGAATGAAGAGGATGAAGGGGATGAATAGGATGAAGCGGATGAAGAAGATACAGGGGAGAAAGGGGATACAATGGATGAGGGGGATGAAGAAGATACCGGGGATGAAGCGTATACAAGTGATACAGGGGATGCATTGAATACAGGGGATGAAGGCGATACTGGGGATGAAAGGGATATAGAGGATGAAGTGGATGAAAAGGAATACAGGCGATGAAGGAGATACATGGGATGAAAATGATGCAGGGGATACAAGGGATAAAGGGGATGGAGGGGATAAATGGGGTGAAGTGGGTGAAAAGAATGAAGAGGATGGAGGAATGAAGAGGATGAAGGTGATGAATAGGATGAAGCGGATGAAGAAGATATAAGGGATACAGAGTATGATGGGGATGAAGGGGATGAAAAGGAACAAAGGGATCTAGGGCATGAAGGCGATGAAAAGGATGCGGGGAATGAAGTGGATACAACTTGTGAAAAAGATGAAGAAAATACAGGGGAGAAAAGGGATACAGGCGATAAAGGGAATGAAGAAGATGCATGAGATAAAAAGGATACAAATGATACAGCGTATGAAGGGGATACGGGAGATGAAGAGGATGAATGGGATACAGGTGATGAAGGCAATACAGGGGATTAAGGGGATACAGAGGATGAAAAAGATGAAAAGGATAAACGGGTTGAAAGAGATACAGGGTTTGAAAGGGATGGAGGGGGAAGGGGATTAAAGGGGTCAAGGGGATACAGGTAATGAAAGGGATACAGGGGAGGAAGATGATACAGGAGACACAGGGGGTGAAGGGGATGGAGGGGATGGAAGCGATAAAGGGGTGAAGTAGGTGAAGTAGGTGAAAGGAATGAAGGTTGTGGAGGAATAAAGAGGATGAAAGGGATGAATAGCATGAAGCGGATGGAGGAATAAAGAGGATGAAGGGGATGAATAGGATGAAGCGGATGAAGAAGATACAGGGGAGAAAGGGGATACAGGGATGAGGGAGATGAAGAAGATACCGGGGATAAAGCGTATACAAGTGATACAGGGGATGCATTGGATACAGGGGATGAAGGCGATACAGGGGATGAAAGGGATATAGGGGATGAAGTGGATGAAAGGGATAAAGGAGATGAAAGGGAATAGAGGCGATGAAGAAGATACATGGGATGAAAATAATGCAGGGGACACAAGGGATGAAGGGGATGGAGGGGATAAATGGGGTGAAGTGGGTGAAAGGAATGAAGAGGATGGAGGAATGAAGAAGATGAAGGGGATGAATAGGATAAAGCGGATGAAGAAGATATAAGGGATACAGGGTATGATGGGGATGAAGGGGATGAAGGGGATGAAAAGGAACAAAGGGATGTAGGGCATGAAGGCGATGAAAGGGATGCGGGGGATACAGGGGATACACGGTGTGAAAAATATGAAGAAGATACAGGGGAGAAAAGGGATACAGGCGATAAAAAGGATGAAGAAAATGCATGGGATAAAAAGGATACAAATGATACAGCGTATGAAGGGGATACGGGAGATGAAGAGGATGAATGGGATACAGGCGATGAAGGCAATACAGGGGATTAAGGGGATACAGAGGATGAAAAAGATGAAAAGGATAAACGGGTTGAAGGATATACAGGGTTTGAAAGGGATGGAGGGGGTGAAAGGGATTAAAGGGGTCAAGGGAATATAGGCAATGAAAGGGATACAGGGGAGGAAGGTGATACAGGGGACACAGGGGGTGAAGGTGAAGGGGATGGAGGGAATAAAGGGGGTGAATTCGGTGAAAGGAATGAAGGTTATGGAGGAATAAAGAGGATGAAGGGGATAAAAAGTATGAAAAAGGTGAAGGGGATGAAAACGATGAGGATGAAAACAATGAAGATGATGTAGGGGATGAAGGGGATGAAAGGCATATAGAAGATACAGAAGATGAATATGATACAGGTGGTGAAAGTGATAAAGGGGTTAAAGGTGATATAGGGGATATCAGGGATACAGGGGATGAAGGGGATACAAGGGAAGAAAGGGATAAAAGGGTTAAAGGGGATGAAGGGGATGAAGGGGATAAAGGGGATGAAAGAAATTCAGGCAATGAAAGGGATACAGGGTATGAAAATAATACAGGGGATACAGGGGATGAAGGGGATGGAAGGGATAAATCGGGTAAAGTGGGTGAAGGGAATGAAGAGGATGAAGAAATGAAGATGATGAATGGGATGAAAGGGATGAATCGGATGAAGAAGATACAAGGTACGAAGGGGATACAAACGACACAGGGGAGAAAGGGGATACAAGTGATAGAGGGGATGAAAGGGATGCATTGGATACAGGGGATGAAGGCGATACAGGGGATGAAAGGGATATAGGGGATGAAAGGGATAAAGAGGATGAAAGGGAATACAGGCGATGAAGGAGATACATGGGATGAAAATGATGCAGGGGACACAGGGGGTGAAGGGGATGAAGATGATGAAGGGGATGAAGAGGATGAAGGGGATGAAGGGGATACAAGGGAGTAAAGGGAAACAAGGGATGAATTAAGAAGATACAGGGGTTGAAGGGGATACAAGGGATGAAGAGGATGTATGGGATAGAGGGGATGAAGGGGATACAGGGAAAGAAGGGGATGAAGAAATACAGGGCATGAAGGCGACACAGGGGATGAAGGGGATACATTGGATACAGGGGATGAAGGGGACACAGGCATTGAAGGGGATACAGGGGTGAATTGGATGAAGAAGATACAGGAAATAAAGGGGATACAAGTGATACAGGGGATGCATTGGATACAGGGGATGAAGGCGAAACAGAGGATGAAAAGGATATAGGGGATGAATTGGATGAAAGGGATAAAGGGGATGAAAGGGAATACAGGCAATAAAGGAGATACATGGGATGAAAATGATGCAGGGGACACAGGGGGTAAAGGGGATGGAGGGGATAAATGTGGTGAAGTCGGTGAAAGGAATGAAGGTTATGGAGGAATAAAGAGGATGAAGGGAATGAAAAGGATGAAAAAGTTGAAGGGGATGCAAACGATGAAGAGGATGAAAACGATGAAGGGGATGAAGGGAATGAAGAGGATGAAAAGGATGAAAGGGGTGAAACAAATGAAAAAGATTCAGGGGAGGAAGGGGATACAAGGGATGAAAAGGAAGAAAGAGATGAAGAAGATGTAGGGGATGAAGGGGATGAAAGGGATGAAAGGGATGAAAGAGATACAGGGGATGAAGGGGAAACACGAGGTGAAAAGGATAATGATTATACAGGGGATGAAGAGGATACATGTTATATAGGGGATGAAGGGGATACAAGGGATGAAGGAGATACAAGGGATGAAGGGGATACAAGGGAAGAAAGGGATAAAGGGGTTGAAGGGTATAAAGGGGATGAAAAAAATTTAGGCGATGAAGGGGATACAGGGAATGAAGAGAATACAGGGGATACAGGAGATGAAGGGGATGGAAAGGATAAATCGTGGGTGAAGGGAATGAAGCGCGATAGCCTGGTCTGTACTATCATACAGGATACAGGGGATGAAGGGGATACACGGGGTGAAAAGGATGAAAAAGATACAGGCGATGAAGAAATACAAGTGATACAGGTGATGAAGACGATACAAAAATGAATGGGATAGAGAGTATGAAGCAAATATAGGGGATATAAAAAATACAGGGGATGAAGGGGATGTAGGGGATGAAGAGAATGAAAGGGATGAAAGAGATACAGGGGATTGAGGGGATACACGGGATGACGGGGATGAAGAAGATACAGGGGATCGGGGGAATACAAGGGATAAAGATAATACAGGGGATGAAGGGGATATAGGCGATGACAGGGATACAAGGAATGAAGGGTTTACAAGGGATACAAAGGATGAAGAAGGTATAGGGGACGAAGGGGATACAGGGCTTGAAAATAATACAGGCGATGAAGGGGATACAAGGGATGAAGACGATACATGGGATACAGGGGATGAAGAGAATACAGGGGATAAATGGTATACAGGGGATGAAGGGAATACAGGGATGAAGAGGATAGAGAGTATGAAGCAAATGAAGGGGATTTAAGGGATACAGGGTATGAAGGGCATGAAGGGTATGTAGGGGATGAAGAGGATGAAGTTTATGAAAGGATTACAGGGGATTGAGGGGATACACGGGGTGAAGGAGATGAAAAAGATAGTTCGGATGAAGGGGATACAGGGCATTAAGGGGATATAGGGGATGAAGGGGATATAGGGGATGACGGGGATTACAGGCAATGAAGGGGATACAACGGATACAGCGGATGAAGGAGATGAAAGGGATAGAGGGGCTGAAGGTAATACAGGCGATTAATGGGATGCAAGGGATAGAGGGGGTGAAGGTAATACAAGCGATGAAGGGAATACAAGGGATAAAGTGTATATAGGGGATAAAAGGGATGAAAGGGATAAAGTGGTTGAACGAAAAACAGGAGCTGAAGGGAATACAGGAGATACAGGGGATGAAAGGGATGAAGGGGTTGAAGGGCATGAAGACGATAAAGGAGAAAAATGGGATACAGGGGATGAAGAAGATACAGGGGATGAAGGAGATATAAGTGATACAGGGGAGGAAGGGATGATGGGGATAAAGGGTATGAAGGAGATGAAGGGGATATAAAGGATAAAGGGCATGAAGGGGATGAAGGGGGTGAAGAGGATATAAGGGATACAGGGTATGAAGGAGATCAAGGGGATATAAAGGATAAAGGGCATGAAGGGGATGAAGGGGGTGAAGAGGATATAAGGGATACAGGGGGATGTAGGGGATGAAGGGTATACAGGGTATAGAAGGATGAAGAGGATAGAGGGTATGAAGCGAATGAAGGGGATTTAAGGGATACAGGGTATGAAGGGGATGAAGGGGATGAAAGAGATACAAGGGATACAGGGATGAAGAAGATAGAAGGTATGAAGCGAATGAAGGGGATTTAAGGGATACAGGGTTTGAAGGGTACGGAGGGGATGAAGGGGATGAAAGGGTTGAAGGGGATGAAGAGTATGAAAAGGATACAGGGGAATGAGGGGATACACGGGGTGAAGGGGATGAAGAAGATACAGGCGATGAAGGGGATACAAGGGATTAAGGGGATAGAGGGGATGAAGGGGATATAGGGGATGACAGGGAATACAAGCGAGGAAGGGTTTACTGGGGATAAAGGTGATAAAGGGGTAAAGGGGATGAAAGGGATAATGGGGTTTAAGGGGATACAAGGGTTTAAGGGGATACAAGGGAAAAAAGGGATGCAGGGGTAAAAGGGGATACATGAGATACAGGGGACACTAGGGGTGAAGGGGGTGAAGGGGATAAAGGGGGT
Source organism: Epizoanthus scotinus (assembly GCA_024757865.1). Classification (NCBI taxonomy): domain Eukaryota; kingdom Metazoa; phylum Cnidaria; class Anthozoa; order Zoantharia; family Epizoanthidae; genus Epizoanthus; species Epizoanthus scotinus. Next base: position 8,810 of record JANUFV010010684.1, read on the forward strand.
GAAGTGGGTAAAGAGAATGAATAAGATGTAGGGGATGAAGAGGATGAAGAGGATGAAAGGGATGAATGGGATGAAGCAGATGAAGAAAATACAGGGGATGAAAAGGATGAAGGGGGTGAAGGGCATGAAGAGGTCGAAGGGGGTGAAGGGGATGAAAAAAAAGAAAGGGATGAAGGGGATGTAGGGGGTGAAGGGATGAAAGGGATCAGGGCATGAAGGGTATACAGGGTGGGAAGAGGTTGAAGAAGATACAGGGGATGAAAGCGATACAGGAATGAAAAAATATACAGGGGTTGATGCGGATGAAGAGGATGAAGGGTGTGAAGTAAAAAAAGAGGATGAAGAGGATGAAGAGGATGAAGAGGATGAAGGGGATGAATGAGATGAAGCAGATGAAAAAAATACGGGGGATGAAGCGAATGAAGGGGGTAAATGGGATGAGGACTATGAAGACGATGAAGACGAAGAAGGTTGATTAAGGGGATGAAGAGGATGAAGGATTAAAAAGACACAGGGAATGAAGGGGATATAGGGGATGAAGAAGAAACAGGGGATGAAGGGGATACAGTGGGAGAAGGGAATATAGGCGAGGAAGGGGGTGCAAAGATGAAAAGGATACATTGGATACAGGGAATGAAGACGATAAAGGGGATGAACGGTAAAGGGAGTACAGGGGATAGAAGGGATAAAGGGTTTGAAGGGGATACAGCAGTTGAAAGGGACACAAGGGATAAAGGGGATACATGGGATAGAGGGGATACAGGGCACACAGGTGAAAGGGATGAAGGGGATAAAGTGGGTTAAGTAGGTGAAGAAAATGAAGTGGATGGAAGGGATGAAGAGGATTAACAAAATACAGGGGAAGATGATGAAGATGAAGAGGTGAAGACGATGATGACGATGAATACGATGAAGATGTTGAAAGGGATCAAGGGGATGAAAAGGATGAACGGGATGAAGAGGATGAAGAGGATGAAGCGGATGAAGAAGATACATACGAGGAAGTGGATACAGGGGATGAAGGAGATACAGGGATAGAAGGGGATACAAGTTATACAGGGTAAGAAGGCGATGAAAGGGATGAAAGGGATGAAAAGAAAGAAAGGGATGAAGGAGATGTAGGGGATGAAGAGGATGAAGGGGATGAATGGGATACAGGTGATGAGGGGGATACACGGGGTGAAAAGGATGAAGAAGATACAGGGGAGGAAGGAGATACAAAGATGAATTGATACAGGCGATGAAAGAAATACATGAATGAAGGGGTAGAGGCTATAAAGGGTATGAAGGGGATATAAAGGATACAGAAGGGGATGAAGGGGATGATGGAGATGAAGGGGATGAAAAGAAAGAAAAGGATGAAGGGGATGTAGGAGCAGAAAGGGATGAAAGGGATACAGGGTATGAAGGGGATACACGGTGTGAAGAGGATGAAGAAGATACAGGGGAGGAAAAAGAATACAGGGATAAAGAGTATACACGGTGTCAAGAGGTTGAAGAAGATACAGGGGACGAAAGCGATACAAGGAATGAAACAAAATACAGGGGTGAAGTGGATGAAGAGGATGAAGGGTGTGAAGTAAAAAAAGAGGATGAAGAGGAACAAGAGGATCAAGAGGATGAAGGGGATGAAGATGATGAAGGGGATGAAGAGGATGAAGGGGATGAAGGGGATACAAGGGAGTAAAGGGAAACAAGGGATGAATTAAGAAGATACAGGGGATGAAAAGGATACAAGTGATACAGGGTATGAAGGGGATGAAAGGGATATAAGGGATATAAGGTATGAAGGGTATGAACGGGACGAAAAGAAAAAAGGATGAAGGGGATGTAAGGGATAAAGGGGATGAAAGGAATACAAGGGATGAAGGGGATACACGGGTTGAATAGGTTGAAGGTGATACAGAAGAGGATACAGTAGATGAAGGAGACGAAGGTGATACTAGTGATACAGGGATGAAGGGAATACAAAGATTAAGGGGATAGAGCGTATGAAGGGGATTAAGTGGATAAAAGTGATACAGGGTATGAAGGAAATAAAGGGTATGGAGGGGGATTAGGAGCATGAAAGGAATGAAGTGAATAAAAAGAAAGAAAGGGATGAAGGAGATGTAGGGGATGAAGAGGATGAAGGGGATACACGGGGTGAAAAGGACGAAGAAGATACAGGGGAGGAAGAGGATACAGGAGATGAAGGCGATACAGGGGATGAAGGGGATGAAGGCGATATAGGGGTTACAGGGCACGAAGGGATACAGGGGATGAAGGGCATACAGGGATTAAGGGTATACAGGGGATGAAAGAGATAAAGGGCTTGAAGGGGCTACAGTGCTTGAAAGGGATACAGGGGATAAAGAGGTAACATGTGATACAGGGGATGAAGGGAATACAGGGGATACAGGGGGTGAAAGGGATGAAGGGGAGAAAGGGGGTGAAGTGGGTGAAGGGACTAAAGTAGATAGAAAAGATGAAAAGGATGAAAAGGATGAAGAACATTGCAGGGATGAAGGAATACAGGGGACGAAGTGGATGAAGGGGATGAAGGGAATGTAGGGGATGAAGTGGATACCGGAGATGAAGAGTATACAAGGCATACAGGGGATGAAGGGGATACAAGTCATACAGGGATTGAAGGGTATATAGTGGATGAAGGGGATACAGCGAATGAAGGGGATACAGGGAATAAAGGGAATGGAAGGAGGTGAAGGGGATACAGGGGGTGAAGGAATGACTGGGATGATGGGGATTAAGAAGTCGAAAGGGATGAAAAAGATGAAAAGAATGAAAGGGATACAAGAGATACAGAGATATAGGCGATGAAGGGGTTAAAGGGAATACAGGGGATGAAGGGAATAAAGGAGATGAAGGGGATAAAGGGGATAAAGGGGATGAAGGAAATGAACGGGATGAAGTGGATACAGGAGATGAAGGGAATACAGAGGAAGAAGGAGATGAAAGGGATACAGAGGATGAAGTGTATGAAGGGAATGAAGGGATACAAGGGATGAAGGGGTTAAAGGCGATGATGGAGATGAAGAGCATGAATGACATATAGGGAATGAAGGGGATGAAGAACATGAAGGTGATACAGCGGATGAAGGTGATACAGCGGATAAAGGATACATGCAGAGGATGAAGACGATACATGGGATCAAGGGGACACATTGGATACAGGGGATGTAGGGGATGAAGAGCTTGAAGAGAATGAAGGGGATGAAGTGGATACCGGAGGTGAAGGGGATGAAGGGGATGAAGAAGATACAGAGGATAAGGGGATAAATGGGATGAAGGCGATACATGGGATAAAAGGGATGAAGG
>JANUFV010010795.1:0-12123 GCA_024757865.1 Epizoanthus scotinus
AAAGCAGCTAGAAAACATTTTTTTGCTGTATCTCGAGAACAAAAAAAGATTTTGAATTCAAGTTTTTACATTTAAATGAATTTTTTACTTTCGCAAGTACGTCTGATACCTTAAGCATTAATTAAAATATAAATTGAAGTATAAACTTTCTTTCGGTCGCACCTGACGAGTGTCTACATGGCCGGCTGTATGCAAAGATCATTGATTGTTATTATGTTATACAACGACGTAAGAGCAACGTACCCTAGAAAACGATAGTACTAACAAGCACTACAACAACTGATGCCATGACAACCAGGACACAAGAGCTCCGTCTGCCGGTGCAATTGTCGGTGGTGTCTTTAGATTGTTTACCTTCTGTAATGAAGAACACAAAGTGTTAGAACGAGGATATTAGCAGTAACTGTTTAGTATAAAGCTGTTAGACCTCCCAGTTAACACTTCAATACAAGTCAGAGTCGGACGACTCTCCCGACCTTTTGAAAAGCCCAGTGATTGACATGATACAATCAAATTTTCATTATTTTATTTATTAACTAATATTTCAAGAGAAAGCTCTTTCACAAAAGTGATTTTCAAAGGGGTCCTCGAAACAAAACGGCCGCCGATAAAATCGAGAAGCTGAAATTCAAATTAATCAGTAGCGAAGTTACGCTACACGTATGATTAAGAATTTAACATTTCTCATTCTCTGTCTTGAAGTATCCGTTATGTATCAATTGAGCTTGACCTTCGTTCAAGAACTGAATAGAGTAGAGAAACTAAAAAAAATTTAGTGTTACCTTCCATAACAACCAAAAACTGAACTCGTGTCTCTCCCCCACTGTTTGTCACTGTGCAGGTATACTTTCCTGCGTCTTCAACCGAAGGTTTCTCCAACGTCAAATATGGCCCACCGCTGCTCTTCGGGATTTTGTCTTTTTCCCATCTATAACGAAGTTGACCTTCTCCAGTAGCCGAACAGTTTAAAAGCAATGGTTTATTTCCATCACTTTTGATAACTATGTGATCTCTCTTGGTATGGATGACTGGTGCATCTGGGAATGAGATATATTGGAAATGGTGAATATACAGAAGGCTTGAAGTCGTCCTGGCATATGAATTGCAAAGTGCTACCTGCGTCCCCCAAGTAATGAATTCACAGCTACATATGTTTTACACCAACTCTCAACGGATTACGGAGAGAAAAGAGGGACTGCTCACAGTTTAACCTATATATGGAATGGTTAAGGTTTACTTGTAAGCAATTGTGTAGCTATATAGAAGTGTCAATAAAATAGGGTTCATTGTGGTTGTAAAATGCTTTTTTTTTTCAAGGCAGCGTTACACGGAATGACGTACGATTTCTCGAGCAGCAGTGGTGTGTCAGAATTGAAAATATCTTGTACAACGAAGACGCACGTTTTTAAATAACCTTGTTCAATTCATATTGATCAAAAAGTTACTAAAGGTGATATCACAACAACAATCTCCATCAACATGTTTTGTGGACAATCTTTCCATGTAGGTAACATCGCCTTTAAGTCAAGTATAGTTTTCAATATGACAAGTCATTGCATACCGATCTTTCTTATCTTCATATGATGCAAGTGATAAAATGGTGTAACATCGCTTAGCAGCCTGACTACACACTTGTACACGCGTTCGCCTGTTATCCTGTGCAGCAGCAGACTTCCATTGGCATACAGCTTGTCTTTCTTGTAGTTTCTAGAAACCTTTGTTTGCAATTTCCTGTTCATGCCAGCAGCCCAATTCCATTTGCTAACGTTCTGGGAATATTTCTTGACCGTCCAGTACAAGCTCTTGAATTCTTGACGTAATCTCGCCAGCGGTGGGCAGTGTAGCATTTTGCTGTCACCAAGCAAGGCATGCGTTGACGTGTGGCTCTTCCGAGGTACGGTCTCTACATTGTTGGAATATCAAGCAAGGTAAACATAGTTCGCCCAATCTAACTAATCAGAAACTGAACATTTAGTATATGTTCCGTTCTTACAGCTACATTTTTATACGTCATCTTACACTATGTAGTAGTTCCCTGTGTTGGTATATAGGGTGGTGATATAGAGCTAGTGGTGATATATAGGTGTTGTTCGGTCGAACCCCCTAAAAGCAATGATATCACTTTGTTGTTTGGCTGAACTTAAAATCAACAAACTATAATTAACTTTTAACTATTGGTGGACGAGAGTCTCTCCCTCAGTGAAATAGAATACCTTACTTCGTTTTAAGTACTTACAGATAATACAAACAAATAACTATAATTTTCAGCTCTAATTTTCAAAAACTGGTGTCAATTTAATATTGTCAATATTTTAATCAAAGTCTTGCTTGTTTTTGCCACTAGTTAACACACAACAGAGATGATTTCAAAGCAATTCAACAACCTATAAGAACCCATCAAAATGCTGGAAATCGTCTTTACGAGGACCTAAATTTCACAATATCCTGGGGGACTATGCTTCTTTACCCCCCATACAAAACCTGTGTCCGCCCCAGAAGTCCCATCTCCTTGACCTAACGTATAGCACCAGAGAGAAAAAAAACTGCTAAAGTTCAACATCAACGTAAACGTATCGGCCATTTTATCGAAGACCTTGACTCAGCTAACCTTGTTAGTCAAAGTAGACAGACATATAAATACATAAACTAAAAGTTGATGTGTTATGTTTTTCGTAGTAAGGGTGGAAGGTTTGAGCTGACGTTAAGTGTTAGTTCTTCGTCCGTTGTTGTCATTGGCTTTGATGAAAGACTACCGGTCAAAACGTCAGCTCAAACCTTCCACCCTCACAGCAAGAAAAAAGAACACACCAACTTTTAGCATATGGGAGTTGATTTATTCATAATTTATGAATAAATGTAAAAAACCTACTTAGTAGTTCTTAGAAACTAGTCTGCCAGAGCTAAATATTCTTCAATTTGCAAACTATTGGCAATTATTGTCTGAGTCAATCGTCGCGAACACGTTTAGCTCACCTTCCGATATAGCAATAGAGAAAATACGAATCACGTTGTAACCTGTGAATCAAACGACGTCTTCAAATTTCAATTTCGATATTTCAAACAGCAGCTGCATGTTCCAAAATAGGCCTTATTTAAGAAGGAGCAGGGCTCGAAATAATGCAATAATGAAAGAACCAAATATGACTGGAATGTTTTACTTACTACTGTTACGTAGTCTGAACTGTCCACGAAGAGGCGCTGCTATCGTCCGGAAATGAACAGTGCACCCATAGTTGGCTGCGTCTGACTCTCGTATATCTCTTAGTGAGAACACCAATTTGGATTGGTTCCTGTCCCACAGAGAGGATATACGACCATTGTACTGCTGGGCTGCATAAGCCAACTCAAGCGAGTTTGTTGAAGTTTCATTAATGCCATTGTACACCAACACAATGCCAACGTGACCTTCTGTCACAATTCCACACCGCACAGAATCAGCATTTCCTTTCTCTCTGAAGTTTAACTGGTACACCCATGTGAGGGAGAGGTTTCCTCCAGGCACTAGTTCTACGATGCTTGGGGGACGATGAATGAATATTGTTTTGCGTTCTGAAACACATTTAACACGTCAGTATATAGAGTTGTCGACTCATTCCCCAAATAGCATTGTCTACAATTTAATACATCGTGATTAACCAAAAACATTTTGTAAAAGGTACATTTACGTTTTCCATTTCTGAAGCATTGCCTCCAGAATTTGATAAATCCAAGTTGTAAAACTGTATACGACTATGCTCAGAAATGTTTTGAAACATTTCTAAATCGGTAATTTGTTTCGTTGCGTAAGCGCATCTCTTCAAATAAGTCGTACTGAACGCAATCATTTGGTTCTGTCTAACATCTTTACTAATCTGTATTAAATGGTAAAGTTTGAATTGACCGTGAAATACCAGCACCTGTATTAAAGACCAGCATCGACAAATCGACTTGACTTTACCTGTAACGATCAACTTGAAATACTGTGTAATGGGTCGTCGAAATGCACCAAGGAATAACATGATCCCGTACTCACAAGCATCAGATATTCGTAGTTTAGACAAACGTATAGTGACAGACGAGTTTACTATGGAAACAGACCAACTCAAACGTTCAGCGTACGACGGGGCTTCATTTTCTAAGTTTGTATTATGTATAAATCTGCCATCTTTTGTCATGGTGACCAGATGCGTTTTGAGGTAACCATTTTGTCGAATCCCAAAGATCAACTCTTCCATGAACGATCTGTCTTCTTTGCGCAGCTGATACTGGAACTCAAAAGCTGCTGTGGATCCTTCCTCTTGGGTGACGGTAGTGTTTGGCATCTTTGTAAACTTCGATTTTTGTTCTATAAGTAAGTAAGTAAGTAAGTAAGTAAGTAAGTAATTAAGTAAGTAATAAATAAGTAAGTAAGTAAGTAAGTAAGTGAGTAAGTAAGTAAGTAGTAAGTAAGTAAGTAAGTAAGTAAGTAAGTAAGTAAGTTAGTAAGTAAGTAAGTAAGTAAGTGAGTGAGTAAGTAGTAAGTAAGTAAGTAAGTAAGTGAGTGAGTGGGTGAGTGAGTAAGTAAGTAGTAAGTAAGTAAGTAAGTAAGTAAGTAAGTAGTAAGTAAGTAAGTTAGTAAGTAAGTAAGTAAGTGAGTGAGTAAGTAAGTAAGTAAGTAAGTAAGTAAGTAAGTAAGTGAGTGAGTAAGTAGTAAGTAAGTGAGTGAGTGAGTAAATAAGTAGTAAGTTAGTAAGTAAGTAAGTAAGTGAGTGAGTAAGTAAGTAAGTAAGTAAGTAAGTAGTAAGTAAGTTAGTAAGTAAGTAAGTAAGTAAGTGAGTGAGTAAGTAAGTAAGTAAGTAAGTAAGTGAGTGAGTAAGTAGTAAGTAAGTAAGTGAGTGAGTAAGTAAGTAGTAAGTAAGTAAGTAAGTAAGTAAGTGAGTGAGTGAGTGAGTGAGTGAGTAAGTAAGTAAGTAGTAAGTAAGTAAGTAAGTAAGTAAGTAGTAAGTAAGTAAGTAAGTAAGTAGTAAGTAAGTAAGTAAGTAAGTAAGTAAGTAGTAAGTAAGTGAGTGAGTGAGTGAGTGAGTGAGTGAGTGAGTGAGTAAGTAAGCAAGTGAGTAAGTAAGTAAGTAAGTAAGTAAGCAAGTGAGTAGATAAGTAAATAAGTAAGTAAGTAAGTAAGTAAGTAAGTAAGTAAGCAAGCAAGCAAGCAAGCAAGTAAGTAAGTAAGTAAGCAAGCAAGCAAGCAAGTAAGTAAGTAAGTAAGTAAGTAAGTAAGTAAGTAAGTAAGTAACTTTACACGATGTACCGCCTGTTACAACATCCGTAATGCTCAGGATTTTCGTCTGCCTGCCGTTAAAACAAACTGGGGCAAACAACGTCTATGTTTTCAATTAATTAAGGACTGGAACTCACGACCTTTAGAAGTACAAAATAGAAATACGATTGATACTTTTAAGCCCACTTTCTATCGCTTCATCAAGTAAATCATGTAACCAGCATATTTATACCTTATTTTGTATCTGTTTGTAATGTAATTTTGTTTCGAGGACCCCTTTGAAAATCACGTACGTGAAAGAGCTTCCCCAGAAAATATTGGTTAATAAATAAAGTAAAAATTTGAAAAAGGAGAAGGGCTATTGTAAACGAAACATCAAAGGTAAATGATACCTCTTCCCGTTTTTTTGTGAATGGGAAATCATATTATCGCGGAACTGCTACTGTAGCCTGATGTGTTAATGATTCTTATATTTGATCGTTGCTCGTGAAATTTTTTGTAACAAACATTCTTTGAAACTTAGTGTAAACACTGTTGGAAACTTGAATGTTTTGTGCACAAAAACAGTGAAACAGACTGGCGCGCGCAAACTTTTTTTTTTTGGGCGAAACATTATTGTTGAATCATAAAATGAATATAACAGTTCTGTCTTGCTGTTCTATTGAGTCATACAGTCCCTCGGCTTTCAAATTGTTCTCAGAGCTATTCATTTGCGCTCGGCTTTCGCCTCGGGCAAGATGTTCACTCTTCCAACAATTTCTAAGTCTAGGTGCCTATATGACTCAATGCAACCTGCTCTTGTTTGCGTTTAATGCACTTCGACAAATTATGACGCCAGTGACCGCCTGGATAGAACTGCGATTTATGCCATATTTTCAATCTTTTCTTCCGTTATCTCGACAATTTGAGATGCCGCCATCTTGAATTTTTGCAACAACAGGTATAATGATATTATTTAATAGGTGAGTTGAGGAACCAATCAAATTGCAGAATTTGCGATATACCTCGTGTTGATTTATTATAATTGAGTATAGCAAACGTAGTTTTCACTTTAGGATTCCTTTAACTGTTCAAAAAATCATTTTATACTGTGGAGGTTTAATAGAGAAACAAATACTAGGGGTGGAGGTTGAGCGGTTAATTATAGAGACTGACCATGCAATTTATGGCGACTCAGAATGGGAAATTATTAAATGGGGGCTGAAATAGAGGAAATATGTATCTTGTTAGGTGTAACACGGTGCTTGACTCATTGGAACTTCATGTTTGTTCGTTGGCCCGTCAGGCAGCTCTGTTGTTTTCACTGATGCTTTTTGTACGTTGTGTGCTGTTAGCTTGTTCAAATTTAAAGTTTCCAAATTGACAAATAATAGGTATAACTTGTTCGCGCCTGTGGCAGAACTGCCTCTTTCGCGAGTATATTGAAGGGTTACTATTGGAGGGAGGGGGAAGGGAGGTTGTATTTATGGATGTACGATTGCTGTATAGGGGGAGGAGATAGTTACATATAATTTTATCTTTCTAGTATGTTATATAAATGTGTAAATGTATATGTTATTTTAAAACACGTGCGTGTTTTAACGAGTACTTTACTCCTAGGCGTTACACGTCATAATATATTATTATTATTAATATTATTGAAAGGCTTCCTTATTTTCAGTATTCATGCAACGTATGTTGTTGAGGATTTTAAAAGAGCTGACTAAAACATAGTAAATCGCTAATATAGCGACATTGACTGCCCGCAATTGTGTCCCTCCTCCCCCACCCCCACCCTCACCTCGCCATTAAAGGCAAAATCCTGCATAGTAGAAACAATAATTTTGAAAACAGTCAAAATAAGGAAGATGTGTGCCTGACCCCTCCCCTCCCATTTAATTACTTCATTGATTAACACTTACGTCGTACAATTAACTGTGTCGAGTGCACCTGACGTTGTTTAAATGCCCCAAAGTACACACTGCAGCCATATCTTCCAGCGTCAGACTTTCTCACAGCGCGAATGGTAAAGGCCAAATACCAATATGACGCGTTGCCACTCCACTCAACGCGGTCAAGGATTGACGGTTTGTTATCATCCAGTGATGGGTTTGTTATGACATGTCTCCGCTTGGTTATTGTAAAGAAGGCACTTGTCACTATTCCGCTTTCGCATCGCCCGCACTCGACCTCCTCAAGCGATACGAGATCTTGTGCAGTGATATTCAGTTGCCAGCTGAAGGATACGTTTGAGCCAGTTTCTACCCTAACTGGGTCAACAGGTGTTCCGATAAACGTAGAGGAAATTGACGGGAATGAGAGAGCCATCATGGTAACTGAAACAAATCATATTTATAAAACGTTATGTCAAAGCTGTAGTGTGTCTGGTGTAAGATTTGTATTTTGCATTCTAAACACTGCAAAGACCAGAAATAATAACTACTTTCACTTTCTGTACCGCACCTCCTACTTATTTTCCATCACTCGGTATCACGATGCTTATTCTCCACAATCCTCGCTTTCTACAGTCCTCACTTTCCACAGTCCTCACTTTCCACAGTCCTCACTTTCCACAGTCCTCACTTTCCACAGTCCTTACTTTCCACAGTCCTCACTTTCCACAGTCCTCACTTTCCACTTTCTACATTACTATGCAGCCATTATACTTCATAAACATAACATCTGTTGTGAAATATAAGTTAAAGATGATCAAGATTCAAGGCATGCAAGTACCAACAGACCCAACAATATCTTCAGTGACAACAGTAACAAACTAATCAATACACTTGCCTTGAAACAAGATCAAATGCGAAGATGAAGGATGCATTTTCCTTTGATTTACCCACTCAATGCAATTACGTATTTACGATGCGGCAGAATGAGGACACAGGAAATTGCTTTATATTTTGAATTTGATCGTACACTGTCACTGAGTAACAATACCGAATATAGTTTCTCCAAACTCGCCACGCCAGCAATGATCTGATTCAGTCGATTCAGATATTTATCTAGCCATATATAGCGAAGTCAACAACAAATATTTTTCTCAGAAATATGAATTCACTAGTTAATCTCGCGTGATTGGTTCAGGTCTGTAAGTTCGAGTAGCTGTTTATATTTGGCACATAGCGACATAACAACGCTCTATTGAGTATGGAAATTGTTTAATGAAAAGATTTAAAACAATATTCAATGACATGAACCCGGCTTTTAAAATGGTTCAGCAAGTTGAAAATACTTCAAACGGTCACTCAACGCGCTTACCATTTTTAAAATGTTGATTGTGTAACTGATGTGAATGCTAGAAAATGTTATGTTAAAGGTGCTATCTCTTTAATGGAAAGTACAACTTACAATATTATTGAAATATAAGCATAGAATAGATTACTGAACTATCTTGATATATCTCTGTTTTTCTATATCAAATATCTTGTATCGTAAGGTGATTTTGGAAGTAAGAAAGTGGCATTTGCAGTATACAAAAAGCGTAGAAACATGTTTTCGTGGTGGGATCGACGTGTGAAGAGTGCTGCTACTTCTAAAATGCACTAAAATATATTATCTGCCCAACTGATGGAATATTAACGAAAAGCTGAAACATGCGACAGTCAGTCGTATCTCAAATGAAAAGTTGGAACCGTAAGATCGAACGTTTCGCATAACTGGAATCAGATCATCTTCTCATAATATTACGCCATCACTCAGTTATATTGATCTCGTGATTGACCGAAGACGAAATATGGGACAAGTCCAAACACAATACCCACATTACCCACTGGGCTTGACGCAAACAGTAGGAACCGTGACAGCAGGTCAATTACGATCGTTCTATTTATACTGATAGCATTCTGGTACGCAATGATCTGATAGAAGAATTGAATAGATCCAAATGCCCAGAAAATAAACTTCAGTGATATTTGATCCGACCGAGTTATTTTAAAACCCACAACTTTCTCTGAGTACGTGTTTTGAATTACATAACTTATATATTCACCACATGACATAAACATAACAATATAATTGTATAATGTTGCCATGCCAAGCGGTCGCGCTTCCACATTGGATGAAAGAACTTCTTTGCCCAGAATGTGTTGACAGATATTGTCCCACATGTGAATTTGCCAAAGAGCGCCGAGAATAGCGAAATTTTAATCGAGCGAAGCTATAAAGCGGTTGAGAGTCAGAGTCACACTGAGGTTTTACGATCTGTTTGTCGTGTTTGTGGCAAAAAATTGAAGAAATCAAAAGCACTGTACTAAAATAGTTACAGCTGTTCTGATCGTAAGGCATTTGCTTCTAGAGAAATCTCAACTAAACGTTCATAACGACATCGATAATATTCATCCATATGGTCGCGCTGAAGTTACCCTGGGTACCAGAGGTTAGACACGCTCAAGCGAGCGGCTAAAACAAAACTGAGAGGGAGAAATGAGTTAGCGAAGCGCGATCGTTTCGCTAACGTTCTTTGAGCTGCGCGGGTCCTAACCTCTGGTACCCAGGGTACGCTGAAGTAAGTACATGAATTAATAAACGGATAGATATTTGTGGTATCCAGAGCTTTCAGTTAAGGACTATATATACATTTGCCCCAGTCTTTCATATATCTGCCCATGTATATTTTATATTTTATATTTTAATATGTTATATTATATCACATGCATCACTTTTCTTTAAACTGAGGCCTTGCTCTAGGTACGTGACTATGTTTGTGTGTTTTTCACAATACAAAGCTGCCCTTGTTTGTTTTTATTCTTCACTTCTCACTATTAAAATAACATGTCACTGATGCAATGACTAAACATAGAAACTGCTGAGTCAGGTTGCGTTATCAAATTCCCATACTGATACTGATCCAAGCTCGGTTTATGAACAGAAAATGAAACTCGATTACTATGTGTATACAAAGAAGTTTAGAATACTTTCTGCGTTGAAACAAGTTGATAGTTCCATTGTCCTTGTCTTTCTACTGGTTGCTTTCTTTATTCTGACGCCTGGAGTAAAAGGTAGGCGAGTTGTTCTTTAAAATTGATAGTCCATCTTTGTGACAACTTCTCTGCAAGCCGGTTACGTTTTAATACGCTGGAGTAATCTTGTCCAGATTTGGGCAAGCGCGATTACTTTTATTTATTATTTTGACATATGAACGCTCTATTATGTAATTATGCGAATTGTTTAATGAAAAGAATAACAATATTCGATAACATAAAGCTTCGTGGTTCACCAAGTTGGAAATAAGTCTCACTGGCTCAACCACTGGCTCAACGCACATGGCATGCGTGTTGTGTTGTGAGAGAGTGTCTAGACTATGTGTAGGTCTATGTATAAATATGTACAGCATCGTATGGTAGGTGACTAGCTTCAACGAACAGCATCATTTGAATTTGTTATGTATTCCCTGTGCAAACTTCAATTGCCCTTGATGTTTATTGAGGACCAGTATTATACACTTACAATGTTATTGTTGAATCTAAATATTTTATATAAATATATCTAGCAAATGTAAACGATAGCCCAATATCTGACTCGACAATTAACAGATCTGGAGTGAATATCTAATCGAAGTAACACGTGCCGTGAAGTGGTTGTATTTTAATTATATATTAACAACACAAATCATTTCTAGAATTACCAGAGGAAAACGAGCTCCCATACACCGCCGTCTTTATGATTTGTGCCAGTTTTTAAATTGTATACAAAACGGTTGAATCATAAATCCGGGCATATTGATAACTTAGTCTGCGAGCGGCCCTCCTTTTGAAAAATGAGCCGAGAGAAAATGGCCAAGTGAGAGACTTTTCCACTCTTTCTTTTCACCACAAACTTAACTGGTGAGCCGCTCGCACAACGAGGTCCTTGAAATCACGTGAGAACACTGATATTATCTTATCTGCAATTCAAACTGGTTGGTAGATCTTCTTGTTGGTTCAGAGCCGCTATGGTGGATGTTTATTGTGGACAATACAGTATGTATTTTAAAAACACTTACAATTCTGTTGCTTGATCAAAATGTATCTAGGAATAAAAGCGATCAGCACAATATCTGATTCGACAATTAATAGAGCTACGTCAGTCAACCATTTATATACGTCGCAAACTTTCTAAACCTGATAATCTGTTTTGCTTTGAAATACCGAGATGAGAAATTTAGCCCCCAATGCGGAAGTCCCTCGCTCGGAAAACGGAGTCCGTCTGCAAACTATAGAGAGATATCATGTCCTCAAGCACCCTCTAAATTAGCCAATCAGACGTTCACTCTTATTTTCTCAACTGCGGTATATGCATGGAATGCAATGGGATCTGTTAGCTGTCATTCGAGCTCGTGTCAATGCCGTGTTGTTCACACTAGTGATCAGTAAAAATTTAATTTTGACAATATTTGGCGTAAACTGTTTACGCTGTATTAACGAAATACATTACTATTTGTTTTGATAAGCTGAAAACGTCCGACAGTCGGCGGTCGTGACCTGAAAATCTTCACATAATATTACGACAGCACTTTTTAAACTGATATTGATCTCACGTGAATGACCGAAGACGAAGTGCTGAGAAAAGCACAAACATAATACCCACATTACCGCCGGGCTTGACGCAAACAGAGCGGTTATCAGGGACGTTTTCGACACATTTTTCTTGCAAATATGGTTATTGCCTATTCCCGTCTTTTGAACCTCTTCCAAAGCGATTACTATGTGTATACAAATGATTTTGGAAACCTTTCTGCGTTGAAGCAAATGGATAGTTTGATGGTCGTTATCTTTCTACTAGTTGCCTCCTTTCTTCTGACGCCTGGCGAAGCAAAAGGTAGGCGAGTTATACATTTTAAAACTTGTTTATCATACATGGTTGAGATATATAGACGACATCTTCATTGTGTGGACTGAAGGACTGGACAGATTACAAATTTTCATTGA
>JANUFV010010906.1:0-12121 GCA_024757865.1 Epizoanthus scotinus
GTCAGATTGTTCCGCCAAGCGCTATTAGTTTTCCTGATAGGGAATTATATCACAAAATCCGGTAATGCGGTAGACATCGCTGGCGGCTACATATCCACAAGTGCAGCATGCACCATCAGTTTATAATGACCTACTACACACTATGTCTACCAAGCGTAGTCTGTTCATCTCACCTTTGTCCTTAGTGTCATCCTCCTCTGCTACTGCTTCCAGGCCCGCTCCAGACAACCGTCTCTCCAGACCAATCGTCCGCTTTCTTTCCTGCTTCATCTGCAACAGATACTGCTGACTCTTTTTTCGTCTTTCGGCAACCTCTTGATCAAGAACAACATTGTAATCCTTCTCATGTTCTAGGTTCACCATTACATCGTTGATGCTGCTTTTCTCTCTCTCCAGCTTGGTGTTCAGTTGTTGAAGTTCATGGGAGATCTCTCGACTCCTTACAGTGCCTTTGCTTCGCCAACTTTCTTCTATTTCTGAAAGTTGTTTCTCGATTTCCAGTTGACGTAACTTTCTTTGTTCTTGTAGGTTATGACTAACAGGTTTTACTCCTGGTTCCACAAATTCTACCTTTTTCGAGCTTCTAGCACAAACGAGATTTCTTCTCAGTCTTTCTATTTCCATTTGTTGAGTCTGGTTTTGCTTTTGTAGTTCTGTGATACTCCTGTTACATTTCAGTTCTTCTAATTCTTCTTCTGTTTTGTTGCGATTTGGTGCCGCGAAGCTAGAACTTTCTGCTACCTTGGTTTCTATTTTGGTAATATTTTCCACAATAAGTTGGTGCTGTTTTTGAAGCTTTACTAGCCGTTCCAACACAATTGAATTATTTTTACTACACTGTCTTTCTGCGCTCAGTTGTTGCTTTAGTTTACGAATTTCTGCTTCTCTTGTTGTGGTCGCGCCCATTTCCTCAGGTTCAATCGTGTATTTGGCGCCTTTCGTTCCATGAACATTTCCGGACAGTTTGTAAAGTTCACTATCTTTTCTTCCACTCAAGTAAAGAACTTCTTGTTCGAGGTTTTCCGTATTACTGGTAAGTTCAATCATACTTTCACTATTTCTTTCAGTGTTTAAATTGATCTCTCTTTCTTTGTCTAGTCTACATTGAAATTGTGATTTTGTTTTTCCTGCTTGTTTATTATAACTTCGTTCGACTGCAAGTAATTTTTTTAAGGTTTCGATTTCTTCAAAATAGTCTTCGCAATGTCGCTTTTTGTCATCAATTTCGCTCATCAAGTCGCCAATGAGATTATTTTGAGATGTAATTTGATTGCACAACTTTCGTCGATAGATAACGGAGGCAATTAAGACCAAAAAACTTATAAATGCACTGAGAAAGCTTGCAGGAAGTTTAATACTCATTTCCGCCGTCATAACAATAACGGTGAAGAGCACATCATAAAGTGTCTGTTGCTTGTTACGTGTTGCAAAGGTGCGGCATTTCTCTTGACGAACCTTCGACGACTTACATTTTGCAATTACTTCCATCCTAGCCTTCAGATACTGATAAACAATAGGCACTACAAAACCAAGTATCAAAAACGCTATTGCAAGCGAAATTTTGTATTGTTTCAAAAAAGCAAAAAGCAATGCAACCACTGCGCATAGGAAAACAAAAACGGTGGATTTCCAACCGGGATTGAGTTGCTTCAACTGCTTTTTTCTTTTACCATCACTTCTTGCTGTCGAAAGTTGTTCCCTGGTCATCGACAGCGACATTATGTGAGTTGCTGCTTGCTTTAGTCCGTCGACTACCACCAGTTGCTCATTATTAAGATCGGATATTTGCCTTTGGAGCTTCCTTGGTGTACAAAAAGTGGTTTGAATCTCATATTCAGAACTGTTTTCAGCGACATCAGTTTGAAGACGTTCTTTCTTTTTCTTTTCGTATTCATCACTGAGTCGCGTTTCCAATGCTTCAATTGCTTCTTTTTGTTTCGTTACGACATCGTGTTCTTGGTCTAATAAATTGGTGAGTTCCTCTATTTCATGCATGTGCTCATGTACTGTTCTTGTCTCGTAATCAAGACGAGACTCGTAATTTCTGACTTGCTTCCAAATACGGAGGTTGTAGATCGCTGCGCAGAGTATGATCGCCATACAAGACAGTACAGTGTACCGGATCGAAGAAGACTGGGCCGAATAGGCGAGCATGAGCGTCGATGAAATCACAGTTGTTAAAAGTGCAGCTTTGAACTTCAGAGTAGGACCGTGTATATCTTCCACATTAGCGTCCGTGGGCCTCCTGCTTCTCTCTGGTGCTGACGGTTTCTCGTTCTGTCGCCTTTCCCTCATCTTATTGATTGTGTTCTTCAACTCTTCATACTGGTGGTAATAGTCGAGTTTTCGATTTACGTCTTTATCGATAAGGACAATTTCAAGTTTGTCGATAACATATTGCATATTTTCAATTTGGTCTCTATCGCTCAATTGCAGCTTCTTTAACTCTTCCATTACTGTTTCTTTCTCTTTTTCTATTTTTTCGTTCAGTTGTAGTTCTTCGATCATTTTTTCTCTTTCTTCTACATCTGTTTCTGTTCTCTGCTTCTTCTCTCTCAGAATTTCAACTTCTTTTCGTTGGCATTCAGTAGTTACTACATCTTTGCTGGCACCAACCTTAAAGTTTTCGACTGTTTTAGTTAAACAATCCGCAAGAGAGCGTTCTGCAGCCAGTTGTTCAACTAGTTGTTTTACACATTTTTTGAAATTAGATATTTTCATCTTTTCCTTTTGTGAATAGGTGTTCAAACAGCTGATATTTGAAATCTTGGTAAATCCTCTAACAAAAGCGTAAAGAGCTGGTATAAGGGTTAAGACAACAGCGGCATAAAGTTGGACCAGCAGAAAATATCCACACAGGAGCAGCGTTATCACTATAAGAAGAACGTACTTGATCCAAAACGTCTGCATTTGAGAGATGTCTGTCTCACAAGTGGCCCCGTTGCGTTCCTGATCTTCGATTTTAGTGTGAGGTGAAGAATCCGTTTCGTCTGTTAGCTCTCTAAGAGTTTCTTCAATGTTATATTCTGTTTCAATGTCTTGTTTTACTTCTTCAATAGCCATTCTAGCTATGTCTCCTACGTCCGTCACTTTGTCAATCTCACCTAACATTGCAACATCTCTCGGGCTGTCGTTTAATGTTTCAATTCGAACAGATTCATTTTGTATATATTCCTCTTCCCATTTGGCTTTTATCTCAGTAAGTTCCTGTCTCAATGCCACGATTAACGCGTTCCTTTCTTCGAGGAGCTCATTCATTTCATTTCTCTCAATTTCCCGTTCTTTCATCAGTTCCTCAAGCTTGTTCTCTGCTGCAAGAAGCATTTCATTCTTGCCTGCAACATCTCTTTCTAATTTCTCGATTTGCTCAACCTGACTTTGAAGCTCTTGATTTTCTTTGTTAAGTCGGTGACACAAATCATCGATTACTACAAGTTCTTCGTTGTATGTTCTTTCCATTTCATTTGCTTTCTTCTCTAATTCCTCGAGTTTCTGTTTGTCCAGTTGGTGTATTTTCTTGTCAGAATTAAATTGAGTTTGAAGATCTTCCAAACGTTCTACCAGATCATTCCTTTCCATAATATTATCTCTCTCTTTCCTCTCAGTTTCTTTCATTGCTCTCAGAGCTGATTGTTTCTCCTTGTCTAATTTACGTTCTAGATCTCGAATATCTGTTCGTAGTTCATCAATGAAACCTTCACTGGATTGTCTTTCCCTTCGAAGCTCCTCTTGTAGTTGCAAAGATAATTCATGCTTCTCTTCTTCAAGTTGTTCTAAACGTCTGCTACCTTCATTTTTTGCATTATCGAGTTCTGCTGTTAGTTCTACATTCATTCTCTCTACGGATAATTTCCGTTCAAACATCGACTCTTCTAACATCTCCACTTTGTTACTTTGACTTTCAATAATAGTATCTTTGTTTTCAAGTTCCGTTTTCAAATCTAGGAACTCCAGGTCTTTTCTCTGTAATTCTCCTTCTAGTTCATTGATCCCAAGACTTTGGTTCTTAAAAAATGTTTCTAGCTCTGTCGATATCTGCTTTTTCAGTTTCTCCGTTAAATTTGATTCTTGTTCTTGGATGTTCTTTGTCAAATGTTGTATTTCGTTTTCCTTCGCAGTGATATCAGTTTCTTGATTTTTTATTTTTTCTTGCAACTCTCGTGAGAATTTCAATTCCTCTTCCATCCTGTATTGAGCCTCCTGCATTTTTCGTTTCTCAACGTTTAACTGTTCGATTAATTCTTGCGTTTTGTGAGTGCTAACTACAACCTCTGATTCTTTCTCTTTTTCTGTCTTTATGCACCTATTCTCGAGATCTTTTGAAAACCTGTCAAGTTCTTTTAGTTTCTGTTCCTTTTCGTGGATTACTGATGACATTTTGTCTAGCTCTTTGTTTTTCTCACTGAGGAGTTGATCTTTTTGTTGTGAAATGTCTCTATTTTGAGTAATCTCTTCTGCTTTTAACCTTGTTTCGGAATCCAGAAGATCTAGCCGACTTTTCAACTTCTCGACGAAGCTGTTTCTTTCTTTTAATTCTTCTTCTTTGTTCGTCACAAGTTGTCGTTGTACCTCAGTAGCCCGAAAGACTTCTTCCAAAACTTTCTTACTTTCACTTAGCTCCAGATCTCGATTTTCTAACTGCTTCGTCAAAATTGTCTCTTGCTTTTCCATGTTTTCTTGCAACTTCTGTGAAAGTTTCAATTCCTCTTCCATCCTGTTTTGAGCCACCTGCATTTTCCTTTTCTCAACGTCTAACTGTTCGATTAATTCTTGCGTTTTGTGAGTGCTATCTGCAGCCTCGGATTGTTTCTCTTTCTCTGTCTTTTTGCACCTGTTCTCGAGATCCTTTGAAAACCTTTCAAGCTCTTTTACTTTTTGTTCCTTTTCGTGGATTACAGATAACCTTTCATCTAGCTCTTTGCTTTTCTTGCTGAGCAGTTGATCTTTTTGTCGTAAAATATCTTTATTTTCAGTAATCTCTTCCGCTTTTAACCTTGTTTCAGTATCCAGAAAGTCTAGCTGATTTTTCAACTCCTCGACGAAGCTGTTTCTTTCTTTTAATTCTCCTTCTTTGTTCATCACAAGCTGTCGTTGTACCTCAGTAGCCCGAAAGGCTTCTTCCAAAACTTTCTTGCTTTCACTGAGCTCCAGGTATCGATTTTCCAACTGCTTCGTCATAATAGTCTCTTGCTTTTCCATGTTTTCTTGCAACTCTCGTGAGAATTTCAATTCCTCTTCCATCCTGTCTTGAACCTCCTGCATTTTTCGTTTCTCAACGTAAAACTGTTCGATTAATTCTTGCGTTTTGTGAGTGCTAACTGCAACCTCTGATTCTTTCTCTTTCTCTGTCTTTTTGCACCTATTCTCAAGATCTTTTAAAAGCCTTTCAAGCTCTTTTACTTTCTGTTCCTTTTCGTGGATTACAGATAACCTTTCATCTAGCTCTTTTCTTTTCTTGCTGAGCAGTTGATCTTTTTGTCGTAAAATATCTTTATTTTCAGTAATCTCTTCCGCTTTTAACCTTGTTTCAGTATCCAGAAAGTCTAGCTGATTTTTCAACTCCTCGACGAAGCTGTTTCTTTCTTTTAATTCTCCTTCTTTGTTCATCACAAGCTGTCGTTGTACCTCAGTAGCCCGAAAGGCTTCTTCCAAAACTTTCTTGCTTTCACTTAGCTCCAGGTCTCGATTTTCCAATTGCTTCGTCATAATAGTCTCTTGCTTTTCCATGTTTTCTTGCAACTCTCGTGAAAATTTCAATTCCTCTTCCATCCTGTGCTGAATCTCGTTCGTTTTCTTTTTCTCAACGTCTAACAGTTCGATTAATTCTTGCGTTTTACGCGTGCTGACTGCAACCTCGGATTCTTTCTCTTTCTCTGTCTTTTTGCACCTATTCTCGAGATCTTTTGAAAGCTTTTCAGACTCTTTTAGTTTCTGTTCCTTTTCATGAAGTACAGATAATGTTTTGTTTAGCTCTTTGTTTTTCTCGTTGAGCAGTTGATCTTTTTGTCGCAAATTGTCCTTATTTTCGGCAATTTCTTCTGCTTTTAACCTTGTTTCGGTATCTAGAGAGTTTAGCTGTCTTTTTAGATCCTCAATTAAATTGTTTCTTTCCAGCAATTCTTGTTCTTTTTCAGTCACAAGTTTTCGTTGTAAGTCAGTAGACTGAACAGATTCTTCCAAATCTTTCTTGCTTTGATTTAGCGCCATGTCTCGAGTTTCCAATTGCTTCGCCATCTCTTTGAGAGATTGTTTGGTCTCTTGTATCGTCCTGTCTTTTTCTTTGATTAACTCTGTCCGACCATCTTCATCCTCTAGTTCCTTGTTTAACGTTTTTAACTTTTGAACTACTCCTTGGCTCTTGGCAAGCTGCTGCCTTCGTAGATTCTCTTCTTTTTTAACAACTTCTAGTTCTCTCGTTGTCTCCTGATATCGTCCCTGTTCTGACTTTAAAAGCTCTTCAAATTTGTCACCCATTTCCTTCTCGATTTTGAAGCTGGCCTCCAGCTCCCGTATTTTTTCGTTTTTCTCCCTGATTTCATTCTTCAAAGTTTTCATTTCATCTGTGATTGAAATATTCGCTGTCTCACTATCAGAGTCTAACGAGTCCCGAAGGATTGAATCTTTATTGTTATTCTCGTCTCTGTGGTCACCTGAACTCATAGTTGAATTAAAGGGAAAACTGCGCCTAAAATGTACAAGGACACAAAACATATCTCAATAACAAGTGTTGATCATGTTGATAGCCATACAGTACTATGATATATCTTCACACTGGTTGACATCTAATGGGTTACAGTGAGATAATGCACTAGATGTAATCAATACAACTGAGACATTCGTTGTAGTAACTGTTTATTTACGTACAAGTTTTAGTCAATATTGTAAATTGATAATAGTATAAATTATAAACTGATATTGGGGAATGCGTTTCGAAATAGCGCTATATAAGTAATAAATGTAATAAATAGATGTTATTATTATTATTAATGTATTATTATTATTATTATTATTATTATTATTAGTGGCTGTTGGTACTTTCATGCCTTACTAGAAAGTATTTTTTTGCTTACAAATTGGCAACTTTTGAGGAAAACACGGGTTGTCGCCTAGAATCCACCAAGAATTAATATTAGGTGGCTGGAAATGGAGAACCAGTCCAAAACTGAAACGAAATTGAGATATATCGACATTATATTTCGGTCCAAAAAGGCTACTATTTCGTTGTTCACAGGAAAAACTGACTGCAAATGTACAAATTTACTTACGGACACTTACAACCATAGTGCATTTGATTAACTTTTAAATTAATAGTTAAGAATTAATTTAAAATATACAGTTCATTTCAATATATATGAGAAAAATACAAATGTTGTTGATCAACGATATAAAGTCCAGAAAACCAAGAAGCGAGGATTAATATAACATAATATACACTATTCTTAACTTTAAATTAAAAAATTCAAACTTTAAACTAATCTAATTACAACTTACAAGAAGAACGAAACATTAACGGCATTGCGAGGATTCTTGAAAGACACACCGTAACCCTAAAAATACTGAAATTTTAATATTTAAAAATATCTTCCGTTTAAATTTCAGTGTATTTACATTAAATTTAGTGTTAAATTTCACGTGGACAAAATTTAGTAACGATTAAATTTCGAATTTTTCTTAAATCTCGAAAATCTCAAAATTTGGAACGCACAAAATTAAGTCAATGTTAATTTAGGATATAACGTCAGTTGTAACGTAGTTTATCCTGGCGAGCTTGAATCAACCTGCACAGCAATGCATCAACACGTTATTACTGAATTATAACTTGTAGGTTTTTAACCTCAAAACGAAAACAAATTGGCGTGAGATCAGTTTATGCAGGACATGTTTTGTATTCATGAATCCTGGCTGCATGTATCTCTCTCCAACTTCTAATAATAACGTACCTTGTACCACCAAATAAACATACATACTACCATATGGCTAATATAAATAGCGATTTTCACTTGTTGATCAATTGGTTTTCTTGAACCAAATCTGTTACATGTAAAGTGTAAATAAAATGTCTCAGTTCACAGCTTTTTATCAAACGATTTAATATAACGATAGTTTAATGGTAACACGGAATCGGTATACAGTTTTGTTTACTGAGAGCGCATCGAAAAAGCTCAAGATTCACAAAGCAAGGGAGATTTACTGAAAGTTGAACTTTTTTGGAAGTTGAACTTTCAGTTGCAGAAAACTGGTGTCCTAGTTAATTTGATGGAGACGTTGTGCGATTATAAAATATGTCAAATCGCTATATCCCGCATTCGTAAGAGAGATTGTTTGCAACTCTCATCTCACCTTATACTTTGAATCACTCGGCGTTATCATCACTCTCCACTTGCTCACCACTCACCGGGTATAGAACTTGCTATGCGCAAAGTACCAGTGCTGTGAACTGTTGTGATTTCAGCTAAACGAGTGCACAAAACATCACTAATGAAAAGACGGCGGTTTGCGAACAGCGTCGTCACGTGACCACTAGTTATCAATCATTAATAAGTAGTAATTGTTTGGTCACCAGTTGATTATTACCACATATAGGTAACATGACTGCATGTCTGGTAGAATATCCAAAATAAAGATATTATCCGTGAATACCTTAACTCTCAAAAATGAACCCGTGGGCATCTATTTGTGACGGAACTTCTTGGGGTGGGCTTATACGTACACGAAAGGGCTTTGCGTTTGAAAACAGATTTGTTAATGATAAAACAAGATAAAATGTTGCTTAGATGATCTGCCTGCTCCTCACCATACATGTATAGTAATAAAGTCAATAAAGTCTGCCGCTTGGCTGCATAGCAAAGATTGAAAGTATGGTAAGACTATAGTTTGGTTGTGTTATTAATTCAAACAAAAAATGTCTTGCTGTTTGTATAACGTTCTTAATAGTACGCAACAATACTTTGAATGAGTAGGACCAATACCAACCAATGGGCTTATATTTCCAGGGAACTTTAAAAACACAAAAACGTTTTTGCGCTAGGCATACAGGAGACTCATTTTCGAGAGTTACGGTACGATGTGTGTATACGTATAATGTTACAAGTTTGTCCACAGTTTGGAATAAATATAATTAGGTTTGAAAGGACACAGTTTTCTAATACAGTTTCCAAATACTGAAATTTCAATTCATAAATCTGTCAGTAGCCATGGAGTATATTAATACTTCATGTCCCGGGATTATGTCCGTTAACATAAACGGGTCCAGTCTATTCACAGGCATTAATCTGCCCGACTCATTCCTTCCATAGATCAGCGAAGCCTAGTGCGAATCAAGTTGGAGTTCTGTTTGGACCAAAACAAAACTATACCAAGAGGTACAGTGCGACTTTCCCACCGTTTTCGCGAAACTATAAATATAAGTTGTTGTTTTTTGTTCGGCAGGGGGCTTGTACTGAGGCCAAAACTTAGAAACAGGTCTGTTTAGCATATTGATATTTTGAAAACTGACAGCTTTTCACCCTTGCAAATCTTGTTCAATTTACTTGACTGAAGACTTTTAAAATAGAGTTAGAAATCAAAGTAGAGAAGGGTGAGGCCGGCCTGGTGAGGTTAAGAAACTGGAAATGTAGTCATTTTATCAGTTTAGCTTGCATACATCAACCAAATTCCAGTGTTCCGAGTCGTGCAGATATTTACTCATAGCTGGGATGCCAGTGGTATGGAAAGCTCCTGATTATGCATTATAGCTTTGTTTCTTTAGAAAACAATTGTTTATAATTTCTTTAATTTCGTTATTATACAATTGTCTATAAATTACTCAAGCGTATGAATTACCTTTTCTAGTCGTGATACTAATTTTGCCGTTGAATGAACTTTTGAAATCACGTGCCAAATGACAAATATAATATTTAGTGCACACCAGCTTGTGTTCAGTTTCCATTAGCGAGATTTCGCGAGCAATAGCATGCCCCTCCCCCACCTACAGTGACGCAAAATGCGGCCTCTTTAAGAGCTGATGTGACAGCTTTATATCTGCATAAGGAGCTGTAACACCGCTAAATGTGTGAAATACTTGAATCCACTTGTAAACATTGAAGGATATATGAAAAGATTTATTTGCAGAAGGCCTAGAGTATCTTGACTACGGATACTCATTTATATGCATGCTGACGGTTCTGGTCGCTATTTTCACCCCAAGAACTGTACACGATCATCGGCACCTTCTTGATATGTGGAGGTTTGACTGAACATGATATGATACACAAAAGTTGCAAGTCAAACTCCATGGTATTAGCCTCGTGGTGTCCAGGGTACACTGAGTGAAAGATACTAACTAAAGCTGACACAGACGGTCCCGCTGTTGGGTCACACTGCACTGCTTTCTAATGCTGGTTGTTAAGACAACATTTGATAAGTATCGTGGAGGAAACAATAACTGCAAGCAATTGTCGTAACCTGAAGATTTGAGAATGATTTTTCGTTAGAGGCCCTTTAGCCATCTATCACAGTTAGCAGCTTTGCATGTAATTATCAGATTTTGTGGAAGTCGTTTTAAGATCCAGTACAGTTGTGGCGAGTTTATTTCTATTTGCATTCTGGACTCCCGCTAGGTGAACATGAAATGAACAATAACAATGACCTTAGAAGCAGCCTTTTCTAGATAAGACTATAAACAATTTGGCAGGGTGTTCGCACGCTTTTATGGCCGAATTGACGGAGAGAACAGAAGACTTGCAAACAAACAAGGAAAAGAGTGAGACAGTTTTAATTGTCAAAGAGGAAGAAAAAGAAGCAACTGGCGTGCACGTCAAGGATGAAGACAAGAATGAGAAGTCTCGTCACTCATCGATCGCTTGGTCGCTCGGCTCGAATCCCTTTAATCCCGATCGCCGGTCCAGTAAGTTTAGGACCTTCAAACGAAGGTCCTCTGCAGAGAATTTTGGACAATTTGGATTGCTAACCCCTGCGCTCGCTTTGTTTCCAGTAGCGGACGGGGTAAGTATTTCGAAGCTGTTTTAAGACGTTCGCAGCTTCATTCACAGTGTTTGCTGTGTTAAAACATTCCCAATGTACAATTGCAAATCTTTGTTATTATAGTAATTGTTTAGTTATTCAATAATCATAGCCTGATGGCCCGGCGATGAAAGGTACAGGACCGTGTCACGGTTGGAAATTTACTTATAAGCAAAATCAGTGATATGCAAAGCGCGGCACAATAATTTGTTGCTGCGCGTTTCTTTGACACAAAAATATACGTAAAAAATGAAAACTACAAAACTATAGGGAATTTTAAATCCTAAAATTTTGATCTTATCAAAATAAATTTAAAGTGTGTTGTAAGTTTAATTAAAAATATCTAATACTATCCATTATCATTGCATTTCACTTGACTTTTTAAATGACATTTATAATTTCCACTAATGTAAGAGGCTGAATAGAAACCCAATTAGCTCAGGACAGGTCTGACATATCATTGTGAAAAAGTCAAGTTGTGAATGAAAAATATATAGAACACGATGTTGCCATGAAATCAACATCAAAATATTATTCAAGCTCTCGCCACAATAATTATATTCTATAAGTTTAGATTTTAAAACATTTATATTTGATCTTTCAACTTACTTTCAGCACTATTTTTCAAGATTTTTCACATCTATGGGTGTCATTAAAAGTAACTCTAACATACAGTCTCTATAGTAATACGCTATAAACAATCCCTTGGAGAATCAAAACTATTGACAAACGTATTTAAAAAAACCTGAAAAATGACCAGAGATCGCATTGTCGTATCATCAAATTCTCAGAACAAATAATAAAAGCTCATATAATCAGCGGATACTGTTCTGAGCGCTTTATATATTATAATTCTCATTTACAATATGGCCTACGCATTAATTAGTATTTTATAATATTTTTAATAGAGAGCTCAAGGTCTTAGGAACATTTACTAAAATAAATACAATATAAATTATGTGACTCTCTGAAAATCTATTTTTCTTAATTTTAGTTTTTCTTAAATAGGAAGTTTATGACACACATTTGCTATAAATCTTCATGTAGACTTAAGGAGTTTCTTTATAATCGATTAAGACTTGTCTTTGACCAGGATAATATAAGAACTTATAAACTTATT
>JANUFV010011017.1:0-12115 GCA_024757865.1 Epizoanthus scotinus
GAGACAAGTACCCCCTGGAGCGCATGGAACTAGTTCTGTAAGACTCTGTCCCCAGGGGCTGTTTTCCCCTTTACTTGGAACCCCTCTCTTTCGCGCCGCCCTGCTTTTTCGCTCGCCCGACGATCCGCCCCTGGGTCTCCGAGGATGTGTTGCATGATGCTGCATCTGTTTGAAGAGGCCTTTACCAAGCACCTGGAGCCTGATACGGGCTAGGGATCACTTGGAGGTCTTGGTGCTGGAGTTGAGCTAGGCTTACTTCTCACTGCCTGCTTGCCATAGTGATCAGAGTTTATATTTTAACTTTTTTGAGACCAAAGAAGTTTTTTTGTGTTTTGCAATCGTGATCAATCTGCTTCTCTTGACCACGACACCCGAGGTTGAAATGAGGCAGTTGTCTCAGCCGAAATGTCAATTTTGTAATGGTCAAATCTTTGGTCTGGCTACATAACACAACATAGATCACATATTATTCTACAAATATCCAATGAACCCTGATAATAAACTCCTCCAAACCTGAAAGGAAGCCCAAATTCATAATTATGCAAAAAAAGATTTTACTGCATTTTGTATTATTATTTAAACAAGTATTACTCTTACTTCCTTGAACTTTTCCGCGTCCTCTTTTGCCACCTTTACCTCCCCTTCCACCTGCAGGACAAAAAAGTGTCACTATTTATTTTAGAAATAATTATCTAGATGTTGGATAATAGGGTGCAAGTTTGCACCAATCAATAAGTTTTATTAGTATATTGGTTTGTGTTCTTACTGCCTGGTCTTTGGTCTCTTGGGGCTTCGGTCCTCTTCTTGAAGCTTGGCATATCAGGTGCTGGGGCTTGCATTCCAACAGTCCGACCACCCCGGTCAGGTACCTGCATGTAACAAGTGAACAGATATAGCCATAAAAATACAACCAATCAGAAGGCTGGAAAGCTCCTTGCATATTCTGCAATATGCAACGGATAGTATTCCACTAGCACTCTGCACGCATGATCTAATTTCCTGCCAAAAGATGGAGTGTACATAGCATACGCCATACAATTTTCCTTCAATAGAACAAATATTACAGTAATATTTTATACGCTTTTATTTAGATTGTGTAAAAAGAGAACATTTTGAGTATTAAATTATTACTATAATTGCAAATCATGGTTACCATTTGTGGTTTCATTGTTGGTTCTTTTCCACTGCTTGAGGCATGGAATAAAATAGTTATGCAATGCTTTCTCATGGGATACAGTGGAACATGTCACTTGTATTATATGGAAAATACAAGTGCTATGTTGCATATTCCATTGTATCTCTCTTGAAAACATTGCATAACTAGTATGTATGGCCTTCGTAAACATGTATCCGTAATAGGAAAAGTAAATCACCACAAATCTGTAATTGTGTTGCAGTGATCTATAGACATGATTTCATTTCCACATCTTGTATCTCTACAATTATGATAAGACTGCAGTGAGGTTAAAGCAGACTACAAATTTGCTTTGGGTGCATCTTGTCGATGTACATGTATTTAATGGGGCTATGTCACGGTCATGCATATGCTCCCTAGTCATGTCACGAACAAAGCCCTCACAGACACAAAACACAAGTGGTAAGCTCAACAGGATAATAAGAAATAATAAAATGGATATACCTATATTGTGAAAACAAAGTGTCAAAATAAAATGGAGAATTTGTAATCCGTATTAATCTTCCCCAATTTTAACCATCCACGTTTATTTACAACTTATCACAATCCTACTTATGGTATGTTTTTCCACCAAGGTAACCTGTTATTTTAGATTTCCTTTGATTTGTGAAGAATTTCATACATCGCAAAAAGGTTTAAAATAGCCGTGACATAGCCCTTTTAAGGATCTCAAAATTATTATATTTTACTGCAGAAGCATATTATCTCTTACCCTCCCCATAAGCACTTTATTGATTGCACATGTTGTCTTGGCTCGAAATTCTTCACTACTTGTCCTTGTCTGCTTTAGAAGATCTGAAACATGAAACATAATAATCAGGGATGTAGATTGAAGCCAGCTTAGAAATATTTGTATGCCCCCAAGCGCCACTAGAAGCTCCACCTTTCATACTCAATCACCTGCCTATGGCAGTGAAATTTCCACCTAGCTGTTTGAACTTTGAAATGAATTTGTAACAAAACTATAAAGCAATTCCTACGTCTACATACATGTAAGTTCTGGAGTCTTGAAAGGTCTTACCTGATCTTGCAGCTAGAATGTCGGCGATACTGATAGGTGCAGACACTGGTAACATCCTGCGCACAGGTTGGAATGCTGCTGTCATTTGATCTTTCTTGTACTATTTATTAGATACGGTACAAATTTGGTATATTTAAAACCTTGGTTTTAATATGGTAGACAATGAGAATAAAGAATGATTTGATGTGATACATGTATATACATTATTTTAATAAGCATAATATAAGGATATATATAAACTGTAGTAGTGTGCAGATAGACTTAATTAAACAAATGGGTCACAAGTGAGCAAATAAGTGAGCAAGTGAGTGACTAATTGCATGACTGAGTAGATTTTTAGTGAGCGTGTGTTTGAGTGAGTGAGTGAACCAACAAACTGAATAGAGGATCCTTATCGAACCTTGTGTGTCACTGCATACTCTGGGTCACAAGTGAGTGAGTGAGTGAGTGGGTAATTAAGTGATGAGTACCTGTAAGTTCACATATGATCAGATGGTTTATTTGAGTGAGTGAGCAATAATTTATAATAATATGATAACAATAAATTGTATTTTAATATTGTCCCATACAAAGATATATACTTGTGCACTTTTCCAACTGACATATCACAGGATTGCAGACACTGGACTACATGATCCTGGATGCAGGTTGGAGGGACTGTAAGACTTTTGCATACAACTGCAAGTACTGTACCTTTGCCCTATCAGACCAGCCAAATGACTGCACTGTGACATCCAACCGCTTCAGCAACATCTGTCTTCTCAGAGTATATTCACTGTTTAGTTGTCCATTGATTGTGTCAACCTTGGCCTGAATAGGATTTAACAGGATTACTGTCAGTAGATCTATAACACGAAATGAAATCAGACTTGTATCTCCAGTGTAATCTCCAATCTCCAACATTGTAGGTGCGAGAAATCCACAAAGTACTTACCCATTGTTTTCGGCTTAGATTCTTAGTGAGAAGAGGTTTTCCAAGGTGATCCTTGTTCATCTTGCTCAAAAGTTGCCGAGCCTTTCCAAATGTAACAAATCACAAGAAAATAATCCATATAGTTAGATATCACTTAATTATATCAGCAGTAATTATTAATCAAGTAAATATAATTATTATATACCAGGGTTTATTTTTCTCAAAAGGTCAAGTTACAGTAGCTACGCTTATATATTCCGAGAAGCTTGTAATAATTTTCAGGTGGGCTTGCCCGAGTTTGTATGATTACAATAGATTAGGAATTTTTCGTCTTGAAAATAACCATATTTTCAGAACAGTATACAAATATAAAACAATTAATGGGCTTACATATGTATTATCAGGTGCGTTTATGTTTAGAAGTACTTGCATTGCATATTTTGATATTTTTGAGCTTATTTCAAAGGGGTTTCACCCAACTATAGGTACATGGCTGTCAGGATATACGATATACATTTTATCTTCAAGTGAGAATTTTTTCAATATGAGAACTCAAGACAAAACTTGTATCATTCTACAAGCAGCCATGTAATGTTCTGTTTAATATTCATTAAGCCATATATTATGTCGGAAATCTCTAGAAAATCTTCAATATTTTTCGAAAATGGTTTTAGAAATGCCTAAAAATGATCAAAAAAGACAGTATTTTTATCATAATAATTATTTGGATGAACAAATATAATATTTCTTGGTCCAAGTCTGGACATTATACAAGTAATAGCAGTATGAGGTAATATATGTGCATATGTGATCCAGAATGCAACCCTAAGGAATTGAATACTGACAAAATGTTATTCATTCCAAGCAACAATGTACCCTAGCTTTGGGCTATGACACTTTCTTGAGCATTAAAGTGCTACAGGTAGGAAGGCCCAAAAATTGTCTTGATTCAATAGTTATACCGGAGTGATGGCACTTCTATAACGTAACATGTTATTATAATTACAAGCTGTGCACTCAGACTGTTTCATACATGTACCTTTGCCTCTATTTGGGAGAACATGTCAAACACTGTCAACTCTCTGGTTGGCATTGGAAGCTCCAAGGCAGAAAGAATGAGTCGTAGTTGTTCTAATGGTGGACTTACTGCCTGTATAGAGTGAAATGCATTATTAATACAATATAGACAACACATAACTGGGCAAACATCTCCTGGAGGGAGTAAGATGAGGGGCGGTGGGTGGCCTTACTGCCTGTATAGAGTGAAATGCATGATATATTAAATAGACATTACATAACTGGGCAAATATCTAAGGAAGGGAAATAGAGAGAGAGAGGGGGGTGGCAGTAGCATAGTGATGCATTATCATGGCACAAATAAGCATTTTTGTGACTGGAACAGTTTGAGTCTTTCAACTAATTACATGTTGAATCTCGATAGAATCATTGCTAATAGTACTACATTAAGACTATACCTGGGCATCAATTTCCATCTTTTCATCATCTATACCCCCTAAGATTCTACAGGCTTGGAGCTCAGACGTCAGGTAATCTGTCAATAAAATACGTTCAAAACTCAATTACTGGCTCACAATTTGAATTCCTTGCCTTTATAACTGCGCATACCTCGCATACCGTATATTTAAGCAACAAGATAATAATTATTATAATTAAGCAATACATAATGGCTGCGAGGGTCTTTAAACTGTGATATAAACATGCCAAAAGTTGTTGAGCACAAGAGACATTTAAGAAAGCAATAATTTTGTTTAGGAAGCAGACTCCAAGCGATCTAGTTTGTTAATAATATTTTTCACATTGAATTTTGCGAGTTCTGCCATGTTGATTTTAATGCAAAGACTGCTAGGAAATTCTGAATTTGCTAACATGCGCAGTAGAGCTGTGCACTGCAAAACAGAGGAATGACCTGGCCTTAAAGGACATCATTCTACAGTTATTAGTATTACCTAATAAGAGTAAGCGATTCGTAACAGTGGCCAAACCATTGACACCTGATAGCTGAGAGTGTGGACAATCTGTGAAGGAAAAGCAGATATTTAAGAATATTAATAAGTTTATTAATATTGAGAATCCACAACTTGCAGCCATAGGCTGAATTAGATTTGGTTAAAATTCGAAATATTATGACTAAAAATAATTACAATTGATATACGACATCTTCCAATATTTAAAATTGATAATATAAGGTAAAACTTTTAAAAATCTACAACAATAAGTTACGTTTTTGAATTAAAATTAATGTTTAAAAGATGAACATTTAGTTATAAAATTTTTGTTGCTTTAAATTTTTTTAAGTTTTAAAACGTTTTCCTTGTACTATCAAAACTACAAAACAGTAACAAAATGTAGAAAACTAAAATTTAGCAACTTGCACTAGCAATTACAAATGAGTTTTTTAAACCTATTTGTTTTTTCACGTCCTGAGTACTGTGATGTAGGTGATAGTATCAAGAGTTAAATGTAAGGGGTGGTAAGAGGGCATGGAATTTGTTGAGCAGCAAAAAGGAGCAAAAACTAATGAAGCACAAAGCAAGACAAAAATAATAGTTGATCAGTGCAACACCACAAAGTTCTATTCAGCTCAAGCCAGCCTTGAGCTCAAGACATTAACTTTTGAAGATGGTCTGGATATATTTAAAATTATGTACTTGATAATAAAAGGTGAATAAATGAATGTTACAATATAACAATATAATAATCATTTGTTTAGACATGTAATGTCTGGGAGTAAAAGTACTTGTCTCAAATGACATATACAATTATGTACATAATATAACATACTATAAAGATACAAATATTATACGCACTATTTCCCTCCCCCTGTACAACTATCCTACCTCCATCCATACAGCTCCCCTTACCCCATACAGATATTTTCCACTTCCCATACAGGTATATTCCTCTTCAATCAATTATTAAATAGAGCTACCCCCTTCCCCCCATACAGATATCCTACCTCCAGCTGTACAACCCCCTTACACTGTACATGTACTAATTACAATATTCCCTACTTCCTATACAGGTATTCCCGTTTCACTGACTTTGGTCTACAGAGCTACCCCCTCCCTCCAATAGTTAGGTACATGGTAACATCTCATTATTGTACTTACTAAGCTCTTCGAGAAGACCACTCATCTCAATTCTAAATGTGTCTTCATCTTGCTTTTCTAGAAAAATGAGAGAAAAGAAATCTGATTCAAGTTTTGTGGAGTATTTCTGCCATGAGATCTGTAAAAACAATCTGAGTGCATTAATTTATCATATAAATAAAGAATTCATAAGTTATGTTAATTATTTATAGAGCTTTAAATTTCCATAATTTTCTATCAGAATATTTACAAAAATCTATGACCTTGAAATCCAGAAATAATTTTATAATAATGATTATACGTTAAATAATATAAATCTTATTCAATTATTATAACTATCATTATTATTATTATTATCCCAGGTAAATGCATCCTGTACCATTTCCTGGTGAATTAATATTATTTAAATTAATATTATAGTACTATTTCTAATTCACATTTAAGATTTAATTCTTCATTTCACTCACTCAGATGTTTAATGACCAGTTTTGATTTTTCAGGATTTTCTGGCCTAAAATGTCATAATTACCAGAACCTCCGTGACCCACACAAATCTATAACAAAACAAATCAAAAGAGAGATATGAACTCTCATACATTGGCCATATAGGTGTGTGCTGAACAATAGGGTTCGATTCTTGCTCAATGTTCATAATTTTTGCATGTACATGTAAATATTCCGACTTGCTATTTGAATACACTAACAGTGTAGGTAGGTTTAGACCCCAAAATATCAAATTTGTTAGAATGACAAGTGTTGGTGAAACAATTTGTCCTATTACCTGACAGCGCCTCGCCAAGTTTACAGACACATTTCAAGTTATCACTGAGCCAGACACAGAGTGTCATGAATTCTTGAGTTAACGTCTCTCCTTGTACTGCCACATGTAAGGCACCTTCCTCCAGCAACGAACCTTCATATCTACAAGACAAATGATTTACATCTGATCAATACATATTATATAGCATACCATAAAATTTGTCTGCGTTTCAAATTCGAGGGGCATATATTCGGAGGGGCTTATTTTCAGAATAATTTTACAGTACCAATCTACAGTCATTCATACACAGATCTTTTCTCTTGTCTTTCCTTTGAACTTCAATATTTATTTTGTTGTTGATTTTTCGCCACTACCATGATATTATTAATTGTATTTAAGAAGGAGGCAGCCCAATGCCACATAAGCCGTTTGGTTTCTTTTTGGGCTTCCTTGCCATTTTATTTTATTTTTGTATTTATCTGTAATATATCTTACCATGGCAAATAAATAACTGTTGAACTGTTGAACTATCTATTTATACAAATACATGCACAGGATTTAGATACTTGCCAAACATTAAGACCTTGGTCCCAGGGATTATGGATTTATCAGTGTTAGACCTGAAGGTTAAGAGGTCTGGAGGGGTGCAGTGGTGCAGGTAAGGGGCAAGGTAGAGTAAAGTAAAGTTACTCTATTTAAGATTGATTTAATCAACTGTAAGAGTTGATGTTATGCTGTTCGCCATGAGGGTGGTAGGTTTGAGCTGACGTTTCGAGCGTTAGCCCTTCGTCAGAGCAACGTTAGTAATTCCGTCAGCTGTGAAAGCTGGTATCAAAATATAGAAGCTGACAGTGTAATGTCACTTTCAATTAATACCGCCTCACTCTGCATGCGCAGTGTTCAGAGCATTGAACCTGGACCTCTAACTCGAGGGCCACACACTAACTAACTGAGCTACCCCTGTTCCCAGGATTTGATCTCAAACCTGAAAAATGGGTCAAAATTATTGTCCAAATGTAGGTCAAGATATTTTTGTAAAATTTATGAGAGAATCATAACAAATAAAGTACCTTGAGATCAATTTTAGTTTTAAATGTCCTATCAAAGGAGTACCTCCTCCTGGCTAAAGATTGATAGATGCATTACACTTAAGAATTGTTATGAAGGAAGGGGGGGGGGGGTTCAATGGATTCTAGGGATTTGAAATTTGATACTGGTACCTAAAAATTTATCTTTTGGGGTCTGTTTCACAAAAAAGAATCAAACTATATATTTTTGGGTGGCATTTTCAAAGAAGATTTCTGGGCAGAACAAAATAATTTGTAAATTAGGTCTATACAAACTGTATTAGTGTATGGACCCAATTTCTAGTTTACCAATTGGCAATTATAAGAATATAGAATTTATACAAAACCTGATGCAAAGATTACCCAGAACTTTCTTTTAAAAAAAGAAACATGTAGATAGTAGGATAGTAGTAAAAGCTTTACCCCAGGTCTTCTAGGGCGTCCAGTACATCGTTAGCCATGAGTACTGCTGGTTTTACAGATAAAGAAACAACAGTATTACAAAACACTGATTGATTTGGCTGCACATAGAAATTGTGTTTCATTCGTTTCCAGACTCTCGCTCACCTCACACATGAACTCGTCTACGCATACTCGTGTCAGTCGACACTGACCAAAATACTGTTTGCTCATTGGTGTGACAAAGCGAAAAAAAATCAAAATGGCGGCTTCACATGCACAAAATTTTAATGATGTTGTTTCCATGTACCAAACTTTGATTAAAGAATGGAATAGGAAGCCAGTTGATCTTGAAAAATGTGGGAAGCTTCTGTCCGGTATGAAGGTAAGAACGTAGAAGAATAAATTTTCATTGTTTCTTTATGTGGTATGAGTATGACTATGAGTTTATCACTTTATGAGCTTTTGAATCCTGTTTCAGTGTTTGAAAGAAAATTGTGGCTTATTCCAATTTCCTTGTATTGTCATGAAAGTCGGGACTGAGAAAGATTGCATTGTGTTGTCAGATTTTAAATGCGAGCTTGGTGTGCTGTTTCAAAAGGATGGCGTGATTGAAACGGGGTGTTTTGTATATTTTGAATCAATCAAATGTTCAAACTAGCTGTCTCGCATGCTGATACTGGCATAGATTGCCATCGATTGACCAGCCAAGTCTATGAATGCTCAATCAAATGTTTTATTTATCATTGTTTATTGCTTTTATGTTTAGCTGTACTATTGATTAGTTAATATTGTAATCCTTCTATTTTTGTTTTTTGTTCCAAATTAATACATTTCAGATGTATATATTATTATTATATATTTTCATAGGATGCCAGACTAGATTGGTTTTTAAAGCCTATTTTCTGGCATCCTAACACTCCAAATTTGTAAATGTTTTCGTGTCTGCTTTTTTCTTAAATGTAAATACGGTTGTAAATAAAACATTTGTTGTTGAACATTGTTGTTGTTGTTAGTGCTTGTAAAGATCTTTGTAGTGTTGATGTACTGTAACAAACTTACTGATACTGGCATGGACCGAAAACCCTGTTATTCTTTACTAATTTACTAACAAATAACAGAATATTTGTGGCATCTGATAAGATATGAAGATCTAACCATTTGCAGATGTTAATTCAAGCAAAGCCAAAAGCAGCAACACCTTCTTCTAATTCTCAATTACTTTAAGACCCTGAGTGTTAGTCCAGCGAGATGCCAAGTGCTGACCTTGTGTTCAAAACTGATGCTCTGCCAACTGAGACAACTGGGTTGCAGTAAATTATTATTGGAAGGAATTGATAGGCTAAATATTTTGAATAAAAATCTTCTTGATGGTCAGTGTATGCCAGGTATATTATTTGATAGAAATCAATACTAGTATGTTAAATTGTTGAAGTAGTCAGTAGCTGTGAAACCAATCAATGTGTCCTAAGTTTACAAAGTAGTGTAGTTGTTATATGCCGAGTGGTTACATGTATCTTATAAAGCCAATGTTGCTTTACAGATGGCATTGACACAGTTTTGTTTCTTGCCAACGTCTTCAAGTAAGCCAAGTTCTCAAGAACTGCTACTTGCACGTAAGTAGCTCAGCGTTACATTTGTGTGATATTATAATATGCATTAACCCTTTCAGCCCCAAACATGTCAAGTGACATGTTGATAAATTCTCCTTAGAAGTTTACATACATTTGTTATAAATAGGTTAGGAGAATTTGGCAATTCATCCAAGAAAATTTGCTGTTTCTGATCAGTTTCTCGATTCTCATTACCAAACTACTTATTTTGTATTGATACGGTAAGGAGAAGATAGATGTCGATAAATGTCTGGGGCTGAGAGGGTTAAGACTATTAAGGGAGCTTTCCACATTGTCAGATCTGGCAGACCCAAGAGAACAGATAGTGGCTATTGTAAATGAAAGTTCTATAATACAGTAATTTCCCCCCTAAAGTGCAAGAAACTGGAGTAAATCGAGCACAATAAATGTTAGTTGCATATTACTGAAATGTCTCGATGTTTTCAATTGGTACTTATTCATGAGAGGGGTGGAAACTAACTTTTTTTGAGTAGTGGCTAGTCAGGCCAGTAACTTGGAAATTTTACTTGCTTGGCTTGGCAAATACTAAATACATTTACAAGAATGGCAGGTACTTCTACAAGTTATTATGAGCCTTGTCCTCTAAATCATGTTGGGAAGAAACCTATTATATATCAACTTCTTGAACCATTACAGTATTCCTTTATGTCTTCGACAACCTGTTCAACAGTCAATACAGCCTTATTATTGAGAAAGTTAATCAGAGTCGTGTTTTGAAAGTGCAGTTTTATATATATGATACTTATGTCTGTGTACATTCAATATATACATGTACTATTTATAGCAATGTTATCTAGAGTGTCTTTGTCTTCTCCAATTGTTACTATTACAGGTGACATTCTGGAGATTGGTGTGCAGTGGAGTGTGGTAAAAAAGGACATTCCATCGTTTGAAAGATACATGGCCCAGCTTAAACCGTACTATCTAGATTACATGTATGTACACTTTATAACTAAATACATGCAGCCAAAATTATACTTATTGACTATTAAAAAGTAATTTGGAATGCAGGATTTAAAGTGCAAAAGATGCAAACCAAAGTTGTATGCCTTTGAACAATTGTTGATTTAGAGTGAGTCTGGGACCCTTTACCAAAAGATGTAGGCAACTCTAAGAGCTGAGCACCTATCGACTGACCATGTACGGTAAACCAGTAGGCTGTTGATCATGGTTGACCACGATCATTTATGCTCAGTTTTTACTGAAAACCCTGGCATGTACTTACAATAAATTTAAATTGTTTAAATTAAACCAGCATTTTGAACATTATTTGTGGGAAAGGGCAGGACTAAACAAAACTAGGTCATGAAATGTTTACAATACTAAATAATATGTACATTTTGTGTGAAACTGCTTCATAAATTACTACGGATTACTGGTACCATAGCATAAAAGGACAATTATATACCTCTAACTAGCCATGTGCAAAGTCTGTATGGTAAGTTATGGTTCAATTTTTTCCTTTTTTATGGCTGAAGTGTAAGCCATAAAAAAAGAGAAGGCAAAAATGAGGATCCATAACAGAACTTAACATATGGACAGAGCAATCAAGGCTATAATTACGATAATATATATTATATGGCTTTGTTGACAATTTGGAGCAACTGAGGGTGTGTAAACACATGAAACGTAAACAAATGACAGCCACTCAAGAGGGAGAGATCTGCAGCACAAAGAATTAACCAACCATATACCGGTAACATTTGAAAGATTTATACTAGTTGGTATTGTCAATAATTATTCAGTACAACAAAGCTTAATGACTTATTATTAGCAATTTTTAAGATCATCCATTTTTGTGAAGAAGGGTTATGATGGAGTACAAAGTAACTTTTTTGTTTTCACTCTTTGTTGGTAACCATCAACTCCCTTACAAAAATAACAATAAAGTCATTTTGTAGTGAGATTGATTTAATCAACTGTAGGAGTTGATGTTATGCTGTTTGCCGTGAGGGTGGTAGGTTTGAGCTAACATTTCGAGCGTTAGCCCTTCATCGTTGCTCTGACGAAGATCTA